>OW445484.1:12902862-12953492 GCA_918226075.1 Microctonus brassicae | reverse complement strand
TTTCTGGCATTCGGCCCCAATAATTATGTAAATAATTCATAAACTGTTGGGCCCGCTCTTCCAATTCTGGAGTGATGTTGGGCGCCATTGCTGTCGCAACTGTTTTAAACGCCTCACTGATTCTCTCATTGGGCACCAACGGGACCGACCACACCATCCCTAGTAAAATTTTCCATTTTTCGGTTTGTGGCAGTTTCATTTTCCTCCACCGCCGTGTGAGTCCATCCGCACGGCGGGGAGACTCTTTCTTGTCGCTTGAATAAGGCCTCTCTCGAAATCACTAACGACGAACTTTATTTTTTGCTCTACCTCCGGACCGTGATGGATTACATAAGACCAAAATGCTTCATACAGCATTTTGGTCTTACTTTCCCATAGAACAAACATAACCGGAACGCCCTGGAGAAAAAATTTTGCAATATTATTTGTGTTTGTAATATTTTTCAGTTATGAAAATTTAATACTCACGACATCACGGTTTCTGACATGCATTACCAGCAGCTGCGCACTGACAGTCGGCTGCCTGGGGCGAGACCGAAATTTTTATTAAAAAACATTATCAAGTGAAACAATAATCAAGGGATATTATTGCAGCTAATATAAATTTATGCCTTACAGCGAAAGTCCCATCGATATACAACTCGGTCGTATCCCAATGCTTAATCGCCCCCAGCAGCAGCTGCTGACTCGTGAAAACAAGACCTATCTCGCTATCAGCGGTCCGAAAATGACCATGGTACGCCGTTAATAAGTCGTTGGGTATAAGATCTTTCATATCGAGAAATGATTGCAATGATATTGGAATTTTCGGCAACATTTTTTCACGCGCGCGCCACACTGTCATGTGGGCCGCATGTGGGGTGATTAACTCAGCCGCTTCTCTATGCCTGTCCATATAAACATTTTATTTTAATTACTTAATTCATAAATATATGTTGTAATGAGGTGGCCAGGCCACTCATTACTTTCATTCGCGCCCGAACATATTTAATTGTTCTTTAAAGAAAGATGTGAGGAAGGGAATATATGTGTCCGTAATAAGTGCAAAAGTGACGATCAACTTCACCTTCACGTCCAAGCCATACGCGCTACCGTTAATCAAAGAAGAGCTCCGGAATCGCCTATTGCCACAAAAGTAAAGTAACTCTTGAGAAGGACCATAATGAGAGCCACGGAAGGCTCGAGGGAGAGAGAGACGAACACATTGGCTAGCGAATATTGTCCGGAATTCAGTCGAAATAATATTCCAATTGACTGAAAAGTGGGGTAATGGAATTTGTAGACAATGGAGAGGGACGTCGAGGCTGAGAACGACGTTGCCGTAAAATTTGTACTTACTTCCGATTTCACCATACAATCAGCACGTGTGTCAAGTGTGCGTTCTTGTGTGCCACGGCAAGACCGCAACCGAAGGATGGAGTCGAGAGAAATGGGGAGGTCACCCGGATAAGGAGTGATTATAACATTTGCGAATGTTATGATCGGGCTGATTTGGCGAGGTATGACCAAATAGCTAGAGGAATATCGGCAGGGTGAATACCCTAACAGACTACTTCGGAGGTTCCAGCCAGCAGCAGAGCATAAGCATACAACCACGTGCGGAATCGGCTAGTCAAGTGTGTGCAGTGTGTGTGTATAGAAAGTATGGGTTATGAATGCAATTATATAAAGAATGAAATAGTATGAAGTCAAAATCGGGTCTTGTATACCCATCCAGTGAACGCCACGTGTAAAGAGACAAAAGTAGAGTAATAGTAAATGAATAAAAAGAAAATAGAAGACAGAGAGTAAAATGGAACAGAGTAAAATAAGAAATAATATTGTATTCGAATATATTGGTTTGGCCCTTAGAAAAGGTCAAATCAATATCAAAATTATTATAAACATTTTCATTATATTATATTTATCCATTTAAATTCATTTCGGTCAATTAATAAATATTTAGAATCATTTCAACATTGAATAAATCATGTATAGTCCAAATTATTCCTATTAATATTATTTTAGCATGCAATATTATATTCAGAGCCTTGAGAATTTCCCCAGGATTCTTTTAGGTTATTAGTGTGACTGGGGTGGCATCCTTTGTAAAAGAGTAAGTTGACGGTAACTCCGGAGGATAGAGATGAATATCTGGATTCTAGTCTTTTTGAGGAAAGGCGACCGTCACAATGTATACTATCATTAATTCAACGAATAATACAAAATAGGATAAAAAAAATACATATATATGTAATAAAAACAAATCATGTATTGATATATTAATTTTTTCACTACAATTTGTAATAATTTTGATAATAAAATTTTTTCAATGTATTTATATATGCACAAACTTTTTTATTTTATTTTATTTCATTTAATTTCATTTAATTTTATTTAATTTTATTTAATTTGATTTAATTTAATTTAATTTAATTTTATTTCATTTGGACTTCCGGTTCTGGACGCGTGCGTGAGAGTCGTGTTGTATGTGAGAGGTGTGACTAGTTGAGTATTTGGAGTGTTTGGAGATAGCGCGGTGTAGTGGAGTTTGGATGAGTGTGTGGAGATACGAGGGGAGAATACGCTGTGGTAATACAAAGGTGGAGGTTGGGTGAATGTGGCAGAATAATATAGGTGTTAGTGAGAATTGAGGTTAGGTGTACCGGAGGAGCGGGGTTTGGAGGAAGAAGGGGCAGGCCGGTGGTAGGAGGGAGAGTCAGAGTGGGATTTTTGGAAGTGCGGAATTTGAGGGAAGGGGAAAGGGCAGGTATAAAGCGGGAGCATTAGCCACATTTGAATTTTTGTGTGGAATAAAGTTAGCGGGAATTTTTTGAATTTCTGAATTTTCGAACTTTTGTAAAAGAGGATTTGCGGCGATTGGAAGGGCGGGGGTGGGGGAAGGTAAGGTAAGGATGGCTACAAGAGGGGGAGAGAGAAAAGGGAAAGAGGAGTTGGGGGAAAAAGGCAAGGAGGATGAGAAAAGGCGAGGTAGGCCAACGAACGCGGAGTTGCGGTTGCGGGAGATGCAAGGGGAGTTGGGGGGAAGGGCAGGGAGCCTGGAAAGCTTGTGGAGTAAGAGAAGAAGAGACGCCGGGGAGGAGAGGGAAGAAGGGAGAGTGCAGAAGCGTAGTACAGGGGGTGCGGGGCAAGGGACGGGGACTGATGGGGGAGGGGTGGAGTTTCTTCTAATGGAGTTGATGAGGGAGGTAAAGGAGATAAGGAAGGAGATGAAGAAGGAGAGAGAGGAGAGGAGGGAGGAAAGGGCGAAATGGGAGAAAAAGCTTGAGGAGGAAAGAGCGGGTAGGGTCAGGTTAGAGAAGAGGATGGAGATGATAGAGGAGAGGGAGGGAAGGGTGGAGGAGGAGTTGAAGAGATTGGGGAGAGATGGAGTGGGGGTCAGTGGGTTAAGACAGGGGAGGGCGCTAGTTGGGGAGGAGGAGAGAAGACTGAGATTGTTGGAGATAAGGCAGGATATGGTAGAAAGGGAGAGAAGAAGGGAGAATATATTAGTTAGAGGAATTAAAGTGGAAGGCTGCGACATACGGGAGGGAGTAAAAGAGTTGTGGGGGAAGATGGAAATGGATGTAGAGGGGGTGTAAGAGGTATTCAGGGTATGAAAGGTGGGTAGGGAGGGAATAGGTATGGTGGTGGTGAAGGTGAAAGGGAGAGAAGAAAAGAGGAGGGTTATGGAGGCCAAAAGAAACTTAAGGGGCAGGAGGGAAAGAATAGAGGATGACTTGACGATGGAGGAAAGGAAGACAAGGTGGTTGATTGAGGCGGCGGCAGATGGGGAAAGGAGAAAAGGAAAAAACGTGCAGGTGGGCTATATGAAGATGTGGGTGAATGGTGTGATGTGGAGATGGGACGAGGGTAGAGGGGGGATGGAGGGGGCAGCAGGGAAACGAGCAGGAGGGGAGGCCGGGAGACAACGGGTAGGGGAATATGGATAGTGTTTGGAACGTGGCGGGAGTGAGAAATAAGGATGAAGATTTTTGGAAGGGGTTGAAAGAGTGGGATGTTGTGATGTTGATGGAGACGTGGGTGGAGGAGAAAAATTGGGGGATGGTGAGAAAGGTTCTGCCAAAAGGGTATGTATGGGAGGCGCAATGGGCAAGGAGGGAGAATACGAGAGGGAGGGCAATAGGGGGGATTCTGGTGGGGGTAAGAAAGAGGTTAGAGGTAGAGAGGGGGCACGGAAGGGAGGGTGAAGGGTTGATGGTGAGGAAGGTGGGGATGGGGAGGGACTGGTGAAGGGTGATAGGGGTGTATGTTAATAAGGACATGAAGAAGAAATTGGATGATCTGGAAGAGTGGGTGGAGGTAAGAGAAGAGGGGGTTAGAGTAGTGATCGAGGGGGATTTCAATGCTAGGACAGGAAGGAGAGGGGGAGAACTGAGGGGGGAGGAAGGAGTGGAGACAGGACTTGAGAGGAGATCTAAGGATGAGAAGGTAGACGGGAATGGGAGGGAGCTGTGTAGATTTTTGAAGGACAGGGGATGGGGGATTATGAATGGTAACTGCGAGGGGGACGAGGATGGTGAATGTACGTATTGTGGGGGGGGGGGGGGAAATTCCGTGATTGATTATGTTATAGGAAATGCGGAAACGAGGGAAAAGATTAGTAAAATGCGAGTGGGGGGGAGTGTGGACTCTGATCACCAGCTAGTGAAAGTGTGGGTGCAGGGACAGAGGGAGTGTGGGGGGGGGGGGTAAGTGGAGAAAGACGACAAAGGTGAATAGAGGCGTGTGGACAAAGGAGGGTAAAACGAGGTTTAGGGAGGTGGTGGAGAGTTGTGAGAGGGAATGGGGGAAGGGGGTGGATGAGATGTGGAATGGAATGAAGGAAGAAGTCAGAAGAGCACTAGAGAGTGCAAGGGGAAAGTCGGAGAAGAAGGTGTATAGGAGTTAGTGGGATGAGGAGTGTAGGGAGGAGAAAATAAGGGCGAGGAGGGAGTTGAGGCGGTGGAGGAAATTTGGAGGGGAAAGTGAGAGATACAGGGAGAGCAAAAGAAGGTTCAGGTTGATGTGTGAGGAGAAGAAAAGGTTGGAGAGGGAGAAGTGGGAGAAGGAGATAGAGGGTGTGAGGACAGAGGCGCAAGTGTGGGCGGTTGTGAATAGGGAGAGGAGGAAGAGGAGTGGAGGGAATGACAGTATAAAAATGGAGGAATGGGAAGTTTATTTTAAAGGGCTGTTGGGAGGGGTGGAGGGAAGAGTAAGATTAGGGGGAAGTAGAAGAGTGCGCGAAGGAGTAGAAGAGGAGCTGAGGGTGGAGGAAGTGAAGCGGGTTGTACAAGGGCTGAAGGAGGGAAAAGCGGCGGGGAGCGATGGAATAGTCAACGAGGTGTGGAAGTTCGGGGGGAGGAGGGTAATGGAGTATTTATGGAAATTGTGTAGTAAAGTGTGGAGGGCGGAAGGGTGGCCGGAGGATTGGGCAGAGGGGGTGGTGGTGCCGGTGGTGAAGAAAGGGCAAGGGGCAAGGGTGGAGGAGTATTGAGGAGTTACGCTGACTCAGACGGCGTACAAGGTTTACGCGTCTGTGTTGGCGGAAAGGTTGAGGGAGGTGGTGGAAGGGAAGAAGTTACTGCCGGTGAGCCAGACGGGTTTTAGGAAAGGTGTGGGATGCGTGGATAATATTTACGTATTAAATTACGTGATAAATAGACAGGTGTGGGTGAGGGAGAAAGGATTAGTGCTGTTCTTCGTGGGCCTGAAGGCAGCCTTCGATTCGGTTGATAGGGGAGTGCTAGTGGAGGAGATGAGAAGAAGAGGGGTGAGGGAAGGTCTGGTGGAAAAGTGCGAGGAGGTGCTGAAGGAAACGGTAGGTGGAGTTAGGGCGGGGGAGGAGATGGGAAGAAAATTTTCGATGGCGAGGGGGGTGAGGCAGGGGTGTCCGCTTAGCCCGAGCTTATTTACGTTGATGCTGGCAGATATAGACGAGGAAATGGAAAAAGGGGGGTGAGGAGGGGTGAAAATGGGGAGAAAAAAGATTTTCACGTTGGCTTACGCGGACGATATCGTGCTTTTGGCCGAAGATGAGTTGGGTAAGAGGGGGATGATGGGTAAGTTAGAGAGGTATTTGGAGGGTAAGAGGCTGGTGCTGAATGTGGAGAAATCTAAGGTGATGAGGTGTAGAAAAGGAGGGGGGAGATGGAAGAAAGTGAGTTGGAAATGGAGGGTGTGAGAAATTGAGGAAGTTGGGAAGTATAAATATCTGGGATATGTGATGGTGAGAAATGGGGGACAAGAGGCGCAGGTGCAGGATAGGGTAAGGAAGGGGGTTGCGGTGATGGGAAAGGTGTGGGGGATAGGGAAAAGGAAGTTTGGGAAGGACTGGGGAAGAAGGATATGGTTGTTCGATAAGTTGGTAGGGTCGGTGATGGACTATGGGGTGGAGATTTGGGGCTGGAAGGAGAGGGTGGGGGTGGGAAAGAGCCCAGGAGAGGTTTTTGAGGTGGGTGTTAGGAGTGGATAGGTGTACGCCGGGGGTACATGGTAAGAGAGGAGTTTGCAGAGGGAGAAGATGAGAGGAAGGGCGGGGAGGAGGGCATGGGCATATGAGAGGAAATTGGAAGAGGGGAGGGGGGAGAATTGGCGGGATTATGTTTGGAGGAGATGAAGGGGGTGGTCAGGGGGGAGGAAACAAGGAAAGGGTGGGAGGGGGAGATAAGGGGATACTTTGAAATAAGGGGGTGGAAGGTGGAGAGTCTAGAGGAGAGGGGAGGAGTGGGGATTTTGAAGGGGGAGGAACTGGTGAAGAAGGAAAGAAGTATGCAGGAGGAGGAGAGGTGGAGGGAGATTGGGGATTCGAGGTTCGGGAAGTGGTATCGTGTGGTGAAAGGTACGGGGATATCGGGATATTTGAAGAAGGGTTGGGGGGAAAGTAGATGGAGGAGGTTGGCGAATTTCCGGTTGGGGGGAGGGGTGAGGGGAGGGAGATATTGGTTGACGGAGGAGGAGAATAAGTGTAGGATATGTGGGTAGGAAGTGGAGACGTGGGAGCACATATGGGAGAGATGTGTAGGGGGTGGAGTAAGGGGTATGTGGCAGGAGATGGTGATGGAGGTGTTGGGGGATGAAGGTAATGGGGAGAAATGGTTGAGGAAGGTGGAAGAATGGCGCGGAGTGTGTGAGGGTGTGAGTGTTAAGGATTGGAATGTAGAAGAGGAGCAGCCAGAACTGGTGGTCCTTGGATAGGGAAGGGGGTGTGTGTGTGTGTGTGTGTGTACGGCGAAGGGGGTAGGTTGAGATAGGTTAAGTTTAGAGTAAGGAAATGTAAAAAGAAGAGATGGGAGATTGTACTGGATTGTAACACCGAGGGGAACAATAAAAAAAAATTATATAAAATTATATTATTTTATTTCATTTCATTTTATCTATTTAATTTATGTCTACATCAAATCGAATGATAGACATAAATTAAATGTATGAAATGAAATAAAATAAAATAAAATTAAATTAAAAAAATTATATATATATGTATCTATAGATATAGTAAAAAAAATTTTTTATATAAATTATTACAAATCATAATGAAAACAATTAATATATTAAATATATTTTGGTTTTATTATACATACATATTAGGGTGCTTTTTTTGAAGCGACTATTTTTTTTTCTTTGCTCAACAGACGGAATATCACCCTATACATGGAAAAAAAAATTCCCTCCAAAGATGAGTTCTCAATTTTAATATTTAGTACTCTCACCATCTATTTGAAATTTTCCCATTTGATTAACACGTAAATATCGATTTTTTTTCTTATTGATCTATAGCTTCACGGCATTTCATGCTATGTAATTGGTTCCCAACAGAAATTGTACAGAAATGTACAATCTTTCATCATGTTTATAGCACAATTATGTACAGTGAACTACCCTACCAGTAAAAAATGTTTAAGCCGATTCTTGCTCGAATTTCATGGTTTTTTTCGATTTTTCTCGAAAACTATCAGTTTTGCAGCAAAAGTATATGGGACCTTTTTTGTAAGAAATTCGATTTTCTATAAAATGTTATTCCTGATAAAAAACTGTAGAGCTGATATTTTTCGAGAAAAATTCAATTGAACACGTAGAAATTTGAAATTTCGCTGTTTAATCTAGATTTTAGTGCTTTTTAATGACACTACAGCTGGAAAAAAATTATCACGGTATTTTAAATACAAAATCGATCGTATACAATGAATCAATCATTTTATTCATTTCGAAATTCTTTTAATATTTTATAATAACACTTAGAGATAATTCACTTAGGATTGAAGTAATTGATAATTTGATTCAACGCACGACGAATAATTTTTGCGATGGTTCTGGACAACTTGTAATAAATACTGTCGTTAATCTTCGTCGTTTGTTAGGCAACTATTATATTTTTCAATTAAAGCGACACTTCTTTCGGCAGTATCGTTCACAATTCTTAAATTACTAAAAGTATGAAGACATTTTTTATAAGATGGATCATTATTCCAAGAATCAATGTCATTATCTAAGAAATCGTATGACAGTTGAAACTGTTCGAAAATGAAAATCGATTTTTTGCTCACAAAATTACTGATGTTTTCTATTGCTATCGAATTTAATTGGTCTTTTTTGACATTTAAACGTTTAATATCATCATTATTCATTATCGTATTTTTTTTTTCTTAATTTTAATTTTAATTAATAATTTTAACAAAAAATAAATATAAAATTTATCTAATAAATAATGATAAATGGAAAAAAATTTATTTAATTAATTAAAAAAATCATAAATCACTATATTTAATGGATCATTAATGGAAGATATGGAGATTATAGAGAACCAATAAGAAGATATTGAATTCTAAGAATGCTTTCTATCATATTTCTCATTGAGTCGTATGTGAAATCACAATTTTTATTTTATATTATAAAATGTACCGCTAATTAATCAATAAAAATTGAGACAATAAGAAAAAAAAAATATATAATATTGTTCAATTGTTGAAAGTACAAGTTCAGAGCACGATAGAACTAATTTACAAAAAAATATGGAAAATATACTTGAGCTCGCTTTCTTTAATTTTAAATCGCTTTAATTAATTTACACGTATGTGAATAAATTTTCGTGTTTTACATGTGATCCGTATATTGACTCATCGACTGTACTACCTTATTAACCACCAAATTCAAACCTATTAGAATTAAGATTATCCATTGATTTTTCGGTAGAAAGTCTAATTAAAACATTCATGATAAAATGAAAATTACATTTAATGTAAAAATAACTATTTTATAAAATATAATTTAATATCGTGCAATATGAACTTACGCAGCTCATTCCCATTAATATCTTCTTCATATTCTATTGAGTCATCGACATTATCAAGAATAGCAGATTTTTTCAAAATGTCATCAGCTAATTGAAAACAGTTCATCGTTTTCTTACTTTCAACATAAAATTCTTTACAGCTGTTTGACAAATGATCATATTTTCCATTGTTAATAATATCAAACAATTGATTCAATTTCAGATTGAATTTGTCGGTTTTCTCGAGTTGCTTTTCAGATATTTTTTTTTTCTTTCGAGTTTTATTTAAATTAATATATTCTTTATTAAAATTTTCAATTTTTCTGACACTTTGTCCTCGATGACATGTAGGAATTGAAAACTTGCTCCAAACATCATTCAATTCACTTACAACTTCATTACAACTTTGTCGAATAGTCATTTTTAGACCACGATGTTTATGCATGAAGACGTTCATAACCTCACGATACGTAGGTAACTTTTTGTTATTGAACTTATCTGTTTCAAATCTCAATGAATGGTTAAACGCTTTTTTTCCAATCATTTGTCTCATGTTTTCACCTTGCAAATCGTTATTTTCAAAGAAACGTATGCATGTAACAAAAAAAATAATGCACACGCGTCGCGAAGAATGAAAAAAACTAACTTCTCGAGCCCTGGTTATAAAACAATAACCTTTGCATTAGAAGAGGTGGTAATTATGAACGCTATAAACGCTGAGTGGGGAAAAAAAAGATATTGTGGGGGGTTGAGGTAAGGTGAGGGCATAAACAAAGAACTTGCTTCATTTGTTTACTGTATCAGATATTTATGCTCCCTACATACATATATATATTTGTCCCCTATAACACAAATATCAAAATATATCTATATATAAATGTTTTGAAACAAAAATAAAAGAAAGTTTAATCTCAATTGGTAATCACGCAGTGTCTGCACGAAAATATATAATTATTTTCATTATTATGATTAAGAAAAGCACTAAAATCTAGATTAAACAGGGGAATTTCAAATTTCCACGTGTTTTAATTGAACTTTTCTCGAAAAATATCAGCTCTACAGTTTTTTATCAGGAATAACATTTTATAGAAAATCGAATTTCTTACAAAAAAGGTCCCATATACTTTTGCATCAAAATTGATAGTTTTCGAGAAAAATCGAAAAAACCATGAAATTCGAGCAAGAATTGGCTTAAACATTTTTTACTGGTAGGGTAGTTCACTGTACATAATTGTGCTATAAACATAATGAAAAAATTGTACATTTCTGTACAATTTCTGTTGGGAACCAATTAAATAGCATGAAATGCGGGTGAAGCTATAGATCAATAAAAAAAAAAAAAAATCGACATATTTACGTGTTAATCAAATGGGAAAATTTCAAATAGATGGTGAGAGTACTAAATATTAAAATTAAGAACTCATCTTTGGAGGGAATTTTTTTTTCCATGTATAGAGTGATATTCCGTCTGTTAAGCAAAGAAAAAAAAATAGTCGCTTCAAAAAAAGCACCCTAATATATATGTATTTTTTTTATTCTATTTCATTTCATCCGTTAAATTATGGATAATATACAAACATTTATAAATTAAGTGACTGAAATAATATGAGATAGAATAAATTGATGTATTTAAGAATTAAATAAATGAAATGGAATGGAATGTAATTGAAATAAAATAATAGATAATATATATATATATATAAGTATATTGGAGAAATTTAATTATGAAAATTATTACAAATTATTATAAAACAATTTGTATACACATAATTCATACATAAATTTAATGTGCCTGAAATTCCGAACGTTCATTGAACAATAATTTTAGACTTCAAAATCAAGACTGAATTCATGTTTGAACTTCTTCAGATATTGAGTGCACAAGAAATGAAAATTATTCGAACACCCTGCATTGTTGTGAACTACTCTACAGCCACCCCTTACTCTTATAATTTGACCATCTTAGCGCGATATCAATTTGAAACGCTGCTATTCTTTTAGATGATTCAATGAATGATTGTAAACACATAAAAAAAAAAAAATTCAAGTGTCTGCGATCACCGGAAACAACCCTAAAGTCACCCCCTTACTCTTATAATTTGACCATCTTAGCGCGATATGAATTTGAAACGCTGCTTTTTTTCTAGGTGATTCGAGGAACAATTATAAACATGTAAAAATAAACAAATGATCTGTGGCACTCCGGGAGTGCCAGCAGAAGTGAAAACTTGAACATTAACGTTGTACATTTTTTAATATTTTGGAATGGTTAGGGAATAATTTCGGACGAATTGCTTTATTTATCAGTATAGAAGTACTATCATTTATGTGTTCCATATTTTAAACACTTTATATATGAGAATTTTACAACTATACAGACGGTCGAGCCATCAGCTGATCAGCATTCAACAGTAACCATAACATTCAGCATGGTGAGCGATAAATTTCTAGTGCGCAGGCGCCACGCACTAGATGCTCCCACCACATCACTGCCGTGCATGCACGTAGCAGCCTGTAGTACAAACACACACGCACACTCACACAAGCGCCCCGTGCCGCTTAAACGAAACAGCCAGCAAGCATACATTTTCGGCGCGCTGCAGAAAGAGAGGGGGTTCCTCTCCTATGCCGGCAGTCTACTCTCCCTACATCTTACGAATTTTCGATCAGCATCACGTGACCCTGACGCGAGTTCAACATTTTCTACCCATCTAAAAAAAAGTGCACAACGCCGCTAAAGAAGTTTTCACTTCAAAAATTAGAAGTGTCTGCGACCACTGGAAACCACCCTACAGCCACCCCTTACTCTTATAATTTGACCATTTTAGCGCGATATCAATTTGAAACTCTGCTATTCTCTTAGATGATTCAATGAATGATTGTAAACATATAAAAAAAAAATTCAAGGGGTGACTTTAAGGTTGTTTCCGGTGGTCGCAGACACTTGAATTTTTTTTCTTATATGTTTACAATCATTCATTGAATCATCTAAGAGAATAGCAGAGTTTCAAATTGATATCGCGCTAAGATGGTCAAATTATTAGAGTAAGGGGTGACTTTAGGGTTGTTTCCGGTGGTCGCAGACACTTGAATTTTTTTTTATGTGTTTACAATCATTCATTGAATCATCTAAAAAAATAGCAGCGTTTCAAATTGATATCGCGCTAAGATGGTCAAATTATAAGAGTAAGAGGTGACTTTAGGGTTGTTTCCGGTGATCGCAGACACTTGAATTTTTTTTTTTATGTGTTTACAATCATTCATTGAATCATCTAAAAGAATAGCAGCGTTTCAAATTGATATCGCGCTAAGATGGTCAAATTATAAGAGTAAGGGGTGGCTGTAGGGTAGTTCACAACAATGCAGGGTGTTCGAATAATTTTCATTTCTTGTGCACTCAATATCTGAAGAAGTTCAAACATAAATTCAGTCTTGATTTTTGAAGTCTAAAATTATTGTTCAATGAACGTTCGGAATTTCAGGCACATTAAATTTATGTATGAATTATATACAAATTGTTTTCATTATAATTTGTAATAATTTTCATAATTAAATTTCTCCAATATATTTATATATATATTATTTTATTTCAATTACATTTCATTCCATTTCATTTATTTAATTCTTAAATACATCAATTTATTCTATCCCATGTTATTTCAGTTACTTAATTTATAAATGTTTATATATTATCCTTCATTTAACGGATAAAATAAAATAGAATAAAAAAAATACATATATATGTATAATAAAACCAAAATATATTTTAATATATTAATTGTTTTCATTATGATTTGTAATAATTTATATAAAAAATTTTTTTTACTATATCTATAGATACATATATCTTATATATAAAAATCTCCTGTCACAGTGTTTGAAACAAATGGACTCCGGAACTACTCAACCGATTTCGATGAAACTTGGCTTATTATGTGTAATTTGGTCCAACTTAAACTATAGGATAGTTTTTATTTCGATTTTCAACGACAATATTTATTAAATATCAAATAAATGTTTGTTATAGGACAATGACTTGCAATTTTTTGTAAGTTCAATAACTTTCTAAGAGATGGCGGTGTGAATTAAGTAATCAGCATAACACTTGGTTATCTGGGTTGGGTAATCCTCCAATAGATGACGTTGCGTTTTGATTTATTTATGCTGCAATTAATTAGACATCATAAGTGTTTATGTTTACAAACATAACCAAATCATTAAAATTTTTCATTCATTGTCATTCTCAAAATTGCGGTGTATGTTGTGTTTGTTTGCGAATTATTCATATATTTGGCATCGTATGCAGCAGAAGTAGCACTTACAAGTGCATCAGCTGGTTGCACGTTGTGCGCGCCGAAAATTACAATCTCGAACTCGAGGACTAATGAGGGCATCACTTATTGGGCGCCTCTATAATAACAATTATAACACAACGATAAACTTTTCGGCGGTATTGTTCTACTACTCTCGGGTGACTTTCGACAGACATTACCAGTCATTTCTCGCTCTACTTTTGCCGATGGGATTAATGCATGTTTAAAACAATCGTTTTTATGGCGCAATGTCGAAACACTTCGATTGACCATAAACATGCGAGTACAATTGCAGAATGATCCGTCGGCGCAAGTATTTTTTAAGCAATTGCTGGATATTGGGAACGATGTAATGGAATAACATCAGGATACACAATACATCAAATTGCACGATAAATTCTGCACTGTTGTGGACTCAAAAAAAGAACTTATTGAGAATGTGTTTCCGGATATATTAAATAATTACGTACGTCATAATTGGCTCAGTAATCATGCTATTTTGGCAACGAAAAATGTCGATGTCGACGAAATTAACTTTCAGATACAACAGTTGTTGTCAGGTGATTTGATGTCTTTTAAATCAGTAGACACTATTGCAGATGAAAATGAAGCCGTGAATTTTCCAACTGAGTTTTTGAATTCGTTAGATATATTAGGAATGCCACCGCACAATCTTCGATTGAAGATTGATTCACCGATTATTCTTCTACGTAATTTGAATCCACCAAAATTATGTAACGGTACACGTTTGGTCATCAGAAGAAGAACAGGAAACATTCTTGAGGCAATTATTTTGACGGGAAAGTTTAAAGGAGGGATCATTTTGTTGCCACGTATTCCTATCATACCGTCAGATTATCCAGTAGCATTCAAAAGATTGCAATTTCCGATTCGTTTGGCTTTTGCAATGACCATAAATAAGTCGCAAGGCCAAACAATGTCCATTTGTGGATTGGATTTGGAAAATACGTGTTTCTCTCATGGGCAACTATATGTCGCCTGCTCACGTGTGGGGGGGGGGGGGGGCAACCTTCAAATTTATTTGTATTAGCAAAAGACAGGCTAACAAAAAATATTGTACATAAATTAGCACTTGGATAAATTTGAACTAGAAATTGTAATGATTCATTTGTTTTTTAAAAATATCCATTTTTATATATTTTCAGGAAGTAGTTTGTAATAAAATATAAATTAAAAATTTAAGTTCGTTTCTCATTAACTTCAACTCTGTGAAATTTTTTTACCAATTACTTTTTAATTATTAAATCGATTGAAACGTTTTCATTTTCATAATTGAATATTAATCTGACTACATTAGGAATTTTAGTGCAACATTGATCCGGCGCAATGTAACAGAGTCACAGCAACGCGTGACCGGGTCTGCTAGTAATATATATATTATAACGGTCACCTTTCCTCAGAAAAGCTAAAATCCGGAATTTATTATCATCAAACGGACTTACCGTTACAAATGGATTAATATTCAATTTATTTTGCCCCAAATTCAGACAAAATAAATTCAAGGGATGCCACCCTAGTTGATAAATTTAAATTGAAAGTCACTAGATAGAACTAGGGAATTTCTCTAGTAACTTGTTGTTCTGCCGGAATGCTGAAAATGAAATAATTGTAGAAATAAACCTGAAAAGAGTTATTCAAATGTTCTCAAAACAAATAATTCGGTTTATTTCGGTTTAATTGATAATAATTTATTTAAATAACTTATTATAAAAAATAAATAAAGAACTTTTTTATTGACAAATGAATTAAACGCTTAATAATTACAAAAAACTTGATGGTTGCCAA
Organism: Microctonus brassicae; assembly: GCA_918226075.1. Classification (NCBI taxonomy): domain Eukaryota; kingdom Metazoa; phylum Arthropoda; class Insecta; order Hymenoptera; family Braconidae; genus Microctonus; species Microctonus brassicae. The sequence continues at coordinate 12,938,126 of OW445484.1, read as the reverse complement.
AAATGTTTGATATTAACTGAAAAACGGTTGATAATTACCGGAAATGTTTGTTATCAATTGAAAACGTTGGATAATTAACAAAAATGTTTGATGTCAATTGAAGACGTTTGATAGTTAACAGAAAATGTTTGATATCGATTGAGAACGTTGGATAATTTGAAAACGTTTGATATTACTTGAAAACGTTTGATATGATTTGAAAACGTTTGATATTACTTGATATTACTTGAAAACAATTGATAATATTCGAACATTTAGTATTAATTGAAAATATTCGATAATTGTAGGTTATTAATTAATACTATTAGCAATTCCGGTGAATCATACGAAAATTTTAGATTTATGACAATCAATTACTTTTGAAATTATTATTCGTGAAACACCAATATGATCTTTTCTAAGGGTCATTAATTATTGATATTTCACCAATATTAATTAGTTTAATGCGAAATTTTTTAAATAATATCATACACAAAAGTCCCTTTCGGAGATCTTCTATCTCTTTTTAACTCGCGTGTAGCCCGGGATGGGTCTACAAATACTGATTTTATAACACTTAAACAATTCAATAATTAATAATAATTAATTCTAAACAATGGACTTAGCCCGTATTAATATTGCTGCGCTGTCAAATTATATGAAAAAATATGATAAGAAAATGAACAAATATTATAAACAGAAACGTGCCCAACAATGGCGTCACTCACCAATTACTATAACTCAAGGAAAATTCTTAAATCGTGCCGTATTTTCTCTTTCACGGCCTTCAATAATTATGCAATTTATCCTTGATCTTCAATAAATTCCTCGGTACAATTTTGTGACGTTTTTTTACACTTTATCAATATATTTTCTTTTCTTTTACAAATTTTTCCCTAATTATTCCTGACACACACACGCAATGCAACCACACTCTATGCTCTCCCAGGGCTAAGTGAAGTCAAAATGGCCGGAGCGTCAGTCTTGGTGGCGTCTTCTTCTAGAATTTTCGGTCGTCTTCTTCACGTCTCCATGCGGCGTTGATTGGCTGCGACAATTCAAATTCAAATATCCGGATTTCTAATTGGCCGGTCGTTGACCCGACGCGGACTCTACCGGGATAAAAATTATAAGGTTTATAATTTATCGACTGCAATATTGAATTATGCAGGTTGGATCATAATTATACGGCTGAGTTCGGTAGTCCGGTGGCGCCAAGTCGATGTATGTAGGTCTGGTAGTATCAATAACCCTCAAAAGTGTCAACCATGGTATGTTATTGTTGTGTACCATGATTGAATGTAGTGTTGTTGTTAATCTCAATAATTATTTGGTGGTTAATTAGTGATTATTGATTAATACTATTTCCTCCGGATATTTTTGCTCCCGTGAGTATTATTTTATAATCCTTATTATTTCCCATTTTATAATTGACTCGATACTCATCTCACCACATTATTTTTCAGGTTATGGTTTTGATCTTTGGTTATAACAGAAAAATGAATTGTTCCTCCTGGCCCAACACTCTGGAAAACGTCTCGTCAAATTCTTGTGATAATGAATGAAGTCCGCTCCCTGATTCTCAGTTGAAGTTTGCATAGTAGACGTCCGGCTTCCATTTACACAAACATTCACGCATTCCATTTACGCTACATTTTCATAGCAATTTATTACAATTTTATATGATAGGTAAACACAGTACAATATTATTTTTTCGGAAATATCTATTATTTTATTTCAATAGTCTAATATTATTTTATTTCATTACAGCGCAGCAATATTTCGCCCTTAAAAGAGGCAAGGGATGATGTGTCCAAAGCACATCATCACAATATATATATAATTTTTTTAATTTAATTTAATTTTATTTCATTTCATTTATTTAATTTATGTCTATCATTCGATTTAATGTAGACATAAATTGAATAGATAAAATGAAATGAAATGAAATAAAATAAAACAAAATAAAATTAAATTAAATTAAATTAAATAAAATGAAATGAAATAAAATAAAATAAAAAAGTTTGTACATATATAAATACATTGAAAAAATTTTATTATCAAAATTATTACAAATTGTAGTGAAAAAATTAATATATCAATACATGATTTGTTTTTATTACATATATATGTATTTTTTTTATCCTATTTTGTATTATTCGTTAAATAAATGATAGTATACATTTGGTCGATAATTTATTCGTAATTATTCTTAATTCTTAATAATAATAATTTATTATTTGCTTATTCACAGATTAATTTCGAAATTGACCGTTAGAGTATAGGAATAGAATAGAATTATATAATAGAGAAATAATAATAATTATTATATTTTTCACAATAATCTTAATTAGTGTTGGAGTTGTCCGCTAGAGTAGAAAAAGAATTATTTCGTCATAACAGAAAAGGATGAACTTATAGCGATAATATGTATCAGAAAAAGACTTTCCAAAACGGCACTAAAGAAAGACAAACACATAGGCCATAAAGCGAGAAAAAACAGGACACTAGGGGACACTTCGATTCAACTAGAGAGAGACAAGTTTATGTAACCATAAACATATTGATGAAGGACAACGAACAGACGACGACGACCAAGACTGAATTTTTTTCATCGTGAAAATCGACTGTTTTCAACTTTAATCAACTTTAACTCAATATATCTTCCATTATACGGCATGTAGGAAAAAAATAAAATCAGTTTTATTATATAATTTGGACACGAGCTCTCGATTGCGCCCATTATTTTTCCGCTAAATTTAGTGCATATATGAGATCTCATCATAATGTATGTATAGCATGGTGATTTGTTTGCCATTATGAAGTATTTACTTTTTGTGGCTCCACATTGGACCACTCAATGAAATTTCTCATATACAGTGATGTCATCTTTTATAGATTTTTATATAGATGAATTATATTCATTTTCTATATGTTTATTAAGTATAAATCAGAAAATATCGATTATCTTCAAAAGTTCCAATTTTAATTATTGTACTTGTAGTAAAAAAAGAAGTGATATCAAAAAAGGACAAACTTTTTTTGAAAAAAAAGAAAAAAAAAGCGTCAAGTTCATGTGTGGCAAAAAAATTGAATTACAAAAATTACTTTGCAAAAAGTTCATATGAAAAAGTTACTTTACAAAAAGATTCGATATCAGTCATTTGTTTACCAAGTACACAATATAAGGTTATACATATACATATATAGACTTACTATGTATTATATATTATATATTATATATTACATATTTGTTAATACATTGCATATTATATATTATATATTATATAATACATAGTGAGTCCATATATAATATATAATATATAATACATAGTAAGTCTATATATATGTATATGTATAACCTTATATTGTGTATTTGGTAAACAAATGACTGATATCAAATCTTTTTGTATTTTTTCAAAGTAACTTTTTCATATAAACTTTTTGCAAAGTAATTTTTGTAATTCAATTTTTTTGCCACACATGAACTTGGCGCCTTTTTTTCTTTTTTTTTTAAAAAAGTATAGTATCTACATCGATAAAGAATGTGTTATGAATTCACTTAAGAAGTTGGTATAAACGCAGAGTATGAAAATTTGTAATATCTAACCAATGACATTAATAAACAATATTGTGTACGTAGAATATTGAAGTATATAAGAAAATGATACATAGAAAAAAATTAACAATTAAAATTATTGTAAAGTATCTCAGCAATATAATTTAAACATCCAAAAGAAAAAGTTATGTATAATGAAATGCATTGAGAAGTTAGTACAAACACAGAGTGTGGAAAATTTGTAACATCTAATCGCTGACATTAATAAACATAACTGTATGCGTAAAATAAGTGTTAAAGTAGTTTGATAAATTGACAGTAGATTTAAACGGAACAAGTAGCATTATGAGTAAGTAAGATAACCAAGATTTGATGGAGCTACAAAAGATTATTGTGATGCAGATCATTTATGTAGATGAAAAATCAAAATTAAGTAGTGAAGTTCAGTAGTAAAAGATAAGATGACCAAAATCAAGCCAACTTTCAACAATTGACACGATGTGACAGTTATGTTCAGAAACATGGGCACGTATTTGATCGATATGAGCTGCAAGAGAATTTGCATTTATTTGACATATGACAATGTTTGACAGATCAATTTTTGACGAAGTATCAATAGGTGGCGCAGCGCAGACTAGTCATTCAGGTTGGATATTTTGAAGGTCAGCTTCGCTATTAATAGATAATATAGGTGATGACTCATTTTTCCGTACCACAATGTTACCATCTTTAATCCAAGCGTATTTCCATTTATGTCGCTTTATTAGTTCTTTCGTTTTACAGTACAGTGAGTACATAGTGGAGCTTAGAAATTCATTCACAAAAATATTTCCCGGCAAATCACTATCAAACGTTTGCTTCAGCGTGAGTAAACCCAATCGTCTTTTTAGGGTGATAACGTGACGTGCCACATGTTCTGATTTAAATTTAACAACATAAGATAACTTGGATGGGACTGATAAAGTATCACCATTGTTAACATTTTTATTCGTACGATGTATCTGTCTTATATCAAGAACATCCCCAGTCAGCGTGGAATGTTGCGGGAATGTTGCAGCAATGTTCCGCACCTTGCGCAACATTCCGAACGTTGCTGCAACATTCCTGCAACATTTCAGTGGCAACGTTGCAATATGAATGTTGCAGGAATGTTGCTGGAACATTGCAGCGGGAACATTACATGTGAATGTTGCAGGAATGTTGCTGGAACATTGCATATGAATGTTGCAGGAACATTGCAGCGGCAACATTGCGGACTATGGCCATTTCCTAATTAAATGATCACTTATTATAATTAGTGATGCAATTGCATCGAGTTCTTTGGACTATATGTATATTAAATTTGATGATGGTTATAAGCTTGCCATTTGAGTTTTAGTACAGTTTTGCGAACTGGTTATATATGATGAATATTGAAGGAATTTTTTTCTGAAATATATTTGCATGAATATTGCAGCACTGTATTATAATTATGATATATTTTCATATACTTGCATTCATAATTATTAAACAATATTCCTTCACAAGATATTGAAAATTGCTGGGGAATGTTGCTGCAATATTCCTGCAACGTTCGTGGAACGTTCCCGCAACATTCCTGCAACATTCTAAACGTTGCAGAGAGGCGGACATAGGAACGTTGCAGGAATGTTGCTGCAACGTTCCCTGCAATGTTTAACGTTGCGGATGTAACATTCCTGCAACGTTCCTGCAACATTCCACGCTGGCTGGGTCGGTGACTAATTGCGGCGCACTTAGAACCAATAAAATACGCTCAACTACTTGGATCGGTTCAATATGCAATTGATTAGGAATGCCAGAGATTATAATTTCAGCCGAAGGCTGTGAATTTACACCCATGAGACCTTTTTATATTGAACTGACTTCATCACTTAATATGTTCGCTTGCTAACTTATATCTAACATAGTTTTAGATAAGGAAGCATTTTGCTTCTCTAATTTGTTTATACGTATTTGTTGCTCAGAAATATTTTTTGTGATATTTTTAATTTCCTTGAGTTGAGTTGATTGATTATTCAAGATTTCCGTTAAATTATTATTGAATAGTGATTGTTGAGCCATGAATTCAGTGATCTTTGACTCTAATGAAGCAATTTGTGTAGATGGTTGTGATAGCAAGTTTTCAGTTGGCATAGGGGATATCGTAGGTGACGTCGACCGTGAAGATGATGACTTAGTGGAGCTCGTGGTTGTTGGAGAGTAAACACCATGAAAACAGCATGCGTTGGCACCACGATATGACAGGTATAATTTAAAGCAGCTAGGATGAAAACTCCTTAAGCACGCATTACATTTGTGCACATCTCGCTTCAGAGTTTGTTTACATCGATAGTATGTATCGGACATGCGATATATATAGTGTAACGGCGCTTGGTTCGTCCCTGAACTGCAAATCGCCGTTAACGTTACCTCGTGATTTTTTTGATTGGGATGCCACCCTGGATCTATGGAGAATTGTATATAACTCCAGGGAAATAATATATTATTTCTTAAATTAATTTTCAGACAGTTGATTTTTCTTTAATCTCGATGGAATTAATAATAATTTATTTCGACACAATATTAATTGATTGTACGTGATGAACAAGAAAAATTATAATATAATAATGAAATAATAAATTCTGATTATTATTTTAGGCCGTGGTTATGACGGGTCTACGGCGACGCAATAAATTCCGTTGAACAAAATAAAAATTAAATCTAATCATACAACAATTATTAATTATTGTTATTACTTATTAATATTTATCAATATTATTTTTTATATTTCCTTATAATTAATTTTATTAATGCAAAGATTGCGCTGTGGAAAGATAGTAACAATTATGCAAAATGACTCGCCACGCGTTGCTTCTTTCAATCGCGCTTTGAGTACTTTATATTTTATTTTATTACCTTTTTTCCCAGCCACACTCGCTCAATAACTACTACTTTTGTTCGCTGTACTTACGAACAATTATTCTTACGCAAAATGTAACGTCGATTATACTTTTTAACAATTCTTTTTAATGGATTTCACGCGACACACATTCAACACGCATCCGTACACTATGAGGCTCGCCGTGGAAGTGCCGTCCAAAATGGCTCCTTCCGTCTTCTTCTCCTTCCCAGCATTACCGCAGTAGTCGATTCAAGTCCAAATTAGGTCAAAATAATATCCATAATAGTTTATTAATACAGATTAATCATCATTGGTCCAATTCAAATGATGAAATAATCGACAATTATTTGATTGGTCGGCAAATTGATTTTCAATATTGCCGCCAAAGTCAGCCATCTTAATTCCGGATTTTGTATTCCCATTGGAGAATTTCAAATAACCAAAATGGTCGTCTCAAGACTCGAGCGCCACCTTTACCATTCTCTCCATGTATCGATTGTTGACATTTCGATCATGAGAGGTTAAACCATGCTGGGTATTGTGATTGAACATTGTTGTGGTTCTTCATTTACCGGGATATTTGGCTGCTGAATTAACAAGATTGGACTGATTAATTGATTTTGGATCCGGATATTTCATTGATGATTGATTATTGGACTGATTGCTGGGTTATTTGACTGATCACTGCTTCTTTGAATGGACTTGTATCCTTGTGTTGTCTCTGCGATACTCGGTGAGGCTCAATTAGTATATTTTACATTTACTCTTACAATTTCCATCCATTCTTATTTTGTATTAAATTTCTATATTTATCTTTCCACAGCACAACGAGGTTAAATAAAATAACAATATACATAATGATGTGTGGCAAGCCACCACATCACAATAGCAATAACAAGAAGTTAGTATATGATATTCTAGATGACGATAATAGTCAAATTATAGTCGTGCATATAGCACTAGACCTATAATAGACAGTAATGACGTGATGTTGCAGTGAGTACTAAAGATGGCAACAGTGATCAATTATATAACGATAGTATAATTAACTCAGGCAGATGTATATATAAATATGTAGATATGCATATCAATTATCATGATATTATTTAAGCTGGATAATCGAGCGCAAGTTGAAACACTATTGGAGTGCGTATGCACATGCGCATAGCACCAAGTAGAAATTCCGGGCACCACACTTTTTAGGTTATAATAAGCTTCTTTAATCAATTAAAGTTCAATATTGGCTAATTAAAGACATCAAATTAATTGCACATGCGATAGCTCTTAAAAAAACACAGTCGCCATCAGCCAAAATCACAACAAAGAACCGTAAAACACAAATAACAGCAAGTAGAAACAAGAGAAACTAGTTGCACGTGGCGATACTTAGTAGAGATCGATATAATATAGGGAAGCAAAAAGAGAGAACTGGGAAAAGCTGAAGGAATGGTTAAAAGACAGGTGTAAGCAAAAGAGGAGAAGCTACATTACGAGCAGAAGAAAGCTCAAAAAAATAATAAAAGAAGAAGGAAAGCGATGGACAAACGAGAGATGGGAGGAGCTGGACAGGGCAAAGGATATAGGAGGATGGTGGAAAGCGATGAACAAATTTAGGGGAATAAGAAAAAGAAGGATAGGAGGAGAGATAGAGGAGGAAAAATGGGTAGAACACTTCAGCAAACTACTAAACAGTGAAGAAAGGGGTGAAGGAGGAGAGAGAGAGTGGACAGACATAAATGAAAGTGAAGAAGAGAACACGAACACGAGATACATGAATGAAGAAATTAATGAAAAAGAAATAGGGGAAGCGCTCAGTAGGATGGCAGATGGCAAAGCGACGGGAGAAGACGGGATACCGATAGAAGCAGTGAAGAGAGTATATAGCGCGGGGGGGGGGGGGGGTGAAATCAAGGGGATGGGAATGCGCAAGCATAGTACCATTGCATAAGGATGGAGACGAAGGAGAGGCAGCGAATTACAGAGGAATTGCGTTATTAGATACAGGGTACAAAGTACTAACAAACGTAATGGCACAAAGGTTGAACAAGTGGGTGGAGGAAGGAAAAATACTGGAAGAGAGTCAAGCAGGATTTAGAAGGAGAAGAGGTACAAGAGACCACATATTCGTGCTAAACACGCTGATCAACAGAAAGTTGAAAATAAAAAGAGGGAAATTATACGTAGCATTTGTGGATTTTAAAGCGGCGTTCGACAGCGTGGACAGAAAAACACTAATGGGAAAAATATGGAAAGCGGGAATAAGAGGGAGAATGTACAACATGATAAGGGAAATATACAGGGAGAACTACGCTGAGGTGAGGCTAGAGAGCACAAGTACGAGAAGATTTGAAACTACCACAGGAGTCAGGCAAGGATGCGCGCTAAGTGCAATGCTCTTCGACATCTTTATTGACGACATGGGAAAAGAGTGGGAAGAAAAAGGGATAGGAGGATAAACATTGGGAAGACCAAAATAAAGGCACTAAAGTATACAGACGATATAGCGGTTATTGCGGAAGATGCAAAGAGCTTAAGAGTGATGCTGGAGTCAATGGAGAAATACACAGAGAGACAAAAGCTGAGTGTGAACACAATAAAAATGAAAATAATGGTATTCAAAAACGGAGGTAAACGGGAAAAGAATGAGAAGTGGAAATATAAAGGGGAAAAAATACAGGAAGTAAAGGAATTTAAATATCTGGGATTCTGGTTTGCAACAGGAAATAACTACAAAAAGCACCTGAAAGAAACGATGAGAAAAGCACAAAAAGCGGCAAATGTGACATGGGGAGTGATCAACAGGGCAGGGAGAGGAAGTAAAGGAGAAAAAATGTATCTAATGAACACTCTCGTGAGAGCGATAATGATGTACGGTGTTGAATTGTGGGGAAACGGAGAAATAGACAAAGTGGAGACGATGCAGGCGAGGTACTGCAAGTATGTTCTAAGAGTAGCAATAAACACGCCGGGATATATATGGAGAACTGAACTAGGGGTGGAGGGGATAAAAGTAACAGCAAGGGAGAGAGTGTGCAGGTACATGTGTAATGTGTTGAGGATGAATGAGGAAAGATGGCCGAGAGTATGCCTGAAATAGGAATGCAGGGCGATAATAAATGGAAAACCGACAAAATTGGGATAAAGTGTGAAGGAAATGTGTGTCGATATGGGAATAAGTGAGGTAATCGAGTGGATGTGGAGATTAGAGAGTGGAGAAAAAGTTTACGAGAGGATGCAAGAAGGTATGAATGAGTGGAAAGAGAAGCAACGAGAGAATGACTGGAAAAAGATGCGCAACTCCACATACAATGAAATTTACAAAGAGATGATCCCAGGAGAGAAAGGGGCTGGTTATTTTGACATAAGGAGGAAAAATAGAGATGAAAACATAACGTGGGCGAGGATGAGGTGTGGAAATGTGGGGAGAGCAAATAAAAAGGGATATAAGGATTGGGGGTGCAGATTATGTAACAGAGAGAGTGAAACATTGCAACATCTTATAATATGCGATGAAGGGGGGAAAAACCAAGAAGAGAATGTAAAGAGAAAAATGCGAGAATGAAGGGAAACATGGGGAGAGAACGGGGAAAGAGAGGAGCTAATAAGGAAGCTGAGAGGAGAGGTGTGTAGCGTGCTATGTGAATATGTGAAGAAAGTGGAAGAGCAAATGAAGTGGCTGGAGGGAAGAATGTAGCGAAGAATGGTAGAAAGAGAGAGTGGATTAGAGGGATTGTAAAGCCCTGACAAGGGATGCAATGAAAATTTATACTATTATATAGACGGCACGTTCGATGTAAGTTTATTTACATTTATTGCTTAGTGCTGTATAGTGGTATTTGGTTATTTAGTTGATTTGTTTATATATTAATTCATTTGTTTTCAGGTTCGTTCAATTAGGCCGACCTCCGCGCAGCTCTTGGTGGTGCATATACGGAAGAGAGATGTCGTAAGTATAATGAAATTAACAAAAAAATTTAATGCATTATTATGACGAGTAGTATAATAATAAAATGGTTTGAACATTTCAGGGCGTTCCGGTAATGCATATTCTATGCGACTGTAAAACGAAACATTTTTATAAGGAATTCTGTTCCTATTTGAAACGAAATGTGCCAACCCTGGCACAAAATATACAATTCATTTTTTGTGATTATGAGAAGGCCCTCATACAGGCTTCAAGGGAGAGCCTCCCCGCTGCGATGGTCCGTAAATGCTGGATTCATTATATCAGAGTAAGTTAAATAATATTATCATATAATATACTATGAAGTTCTGGTTAAAGCAAAACCACTTCAATTTTTCAACAACAATATTTAAAATTTTTTGTTTCTTCTTTTCACAGGCGGTCACGCGGCGGTGGAGGCGCTTAAAGCTGCCCCAAACATCCGCAAAGTGGAAAGCGGTATTGGGGATGTTGTGGTCCGTTCTATTGGTACCGCCTATCAAGATCGACGAAGCATTTTCCGCTGTCGAAGACACCATGATAACTCTGGCGCCCGCCGAACTGCAAGGGCGGGCAAAGCAATTTTCTCGGTACCTTAAAATATATTGCGAGGGATATAACCGGCAGCTCCCTGCGAAGCTTGGAAGTTCACACCCATCGTTAGTCCGTTTTCTAAGTAAGTAAATATATTGCTTTTTTAGCCAATACATATTTCACATTCGAGATAAATTATGTACAAATTATTTACAGGGGGCATGACAACAGTAATGGTGGAATCGGAGCGACGGTGGATACAATTGACGGAGGGAGGAAGGATTTTGGACCAGTACCGGCGCACCCAAAAAAAAATCCGAGAGCTGTAAATTAAGACAAGCCAATCGACTTTAGAAAACGGTTTCATTGCGATGAGGGGTTTTTCAAGAGAATTCTTCCCCTCTCATGAATTATCTGTTGACACACTCAATGGTATTTACCCAAAAATAAATATAGAAAATTGAATTTAGATGGAGGATCTGCAATTTACATTTATTTGTTCACAGAAATTTAAGCTCCTGATCAGTTGGTGCGAGAAGCCGAGCTGGTCGACCTGGCAGACCCTTCCGCAATCGCATGTAATATTTGATGACTTTTGATTACTTTAATGTGCTTCCGAAAGAATAAATGAATAATGCCATAAAGATGCATATTTGAAATCAATGCATATTATCAATTGTGATGTGGCGGGTTGCCACCCATCATATTTTTTTTTATTATTATTTTATAGATTAATAATTCGTTGCGCTGTGGACAAAATAAATATTTATAATTAATATAAGAGTATGAATAAATAAAAAATATTAAGTGAGCCTCACCATGAATGCAGAGACAACATAAGGATACGAGCTAGCAGAAAGTTGCAGATAAGCAGTGATTAATCCAATGATCAATCAATTACATAGAGAAAAGCAGCAGTCAATAAAATATATCCGGATCCAAATTAAAAGTCCAATAGAAGAATTCAACAGCCAACCAGTAATAAATAATTATGAACGACAACACCACAACGTTCACTGTATATACCCAGCATGGGTTAACCTCAATATGATTGAAATGTCAACAACTCAATTTACGTTGTAACATTGAGAATCAATATAGAAATAAATGAGCATAGCCTCGTGTTATACTTGTGCCTGGCGGATATAAAATTATTTAAATAATTTGCTAATTCCGCTTGAGCGCGAGTATGGTATATTTCCAGAGTCCAGCGCCCTCAGCGCAGTGTGCCAATCATCACCCTTCCGAAGTGCATACACCTTGTCGTGGTGGAAGGGCCCGAGCCGACCAGGGAAACCTGGGAGGCCCGCCAAGAGATGCACACTTGAACGAGCATGCCCAAAAGCATGCCAGGAGGCTCGAGCGCACTGAGTGTGCGCTACCATTCTCTCGAGAACGGTCGTGCCTCTCCACGCTCACATGGGGTGGATTCCATCCACAGAGGGATGAATATCCACGTAAGTGGGCCTCTGAGAGGGTGTATTATCTACACGGTAGGCCTTCTGTGGGTTGATCATCTGTACATCGATGCAGGCCACAGAGGGGGTGATTATCTACCTGAAAGTGTAGGCCTCAGGAGGAGAAGCCCTACTGGGGCGTGCGAGGGGGTGGCTGCGAGAGAGGGAAAGTCCCTCAGTGCCACGAGCATCCTCCTCTCCATCCCAACGACCTCAAGGAGGACAGGGCAGCCGTGATGAACATCGGCTCTCCCGAAAGTTGGCCAACACTCCCGCCCTTCCTTAGATGAGACAGTACTCCCAATAGAGGATGATTATCTACACATGTAGGCCTCTGGGAAGAACTCTCTGAGTTGCCTAGCAATAGAGCGACTCGATGCGGCGACGAGTTTGGCCACATTGGAAGATGCGGATGCCTCGGCGGAGCCCTACCCTTCTTTCCTTCCTCCACCCCACTCATCTCTAACCCTGACCCGGGCCCGGCAGCTTGCTGTGGGGACTGGGGGGGACCATCCTTCCCAACTAATTACTATCTTTTCTTTTTCAGGTCACTAATTCACATTTTGTTTGTTTCAGCTCTTTTCCTCCCACACAGCTCGAATACGCTCCTCAAAGAGGGGCTGGGATCGGCAAGTGCTAGCCGATTCTTTAATCACCGTAAACTCCCTGGTCGCTTCAGAGACCACACATAAAGCACAGTGTGGAACGTTGCGGCCAGGGAGAACGGGGGTCTTGGCTTCACCGCCCGGGCCAAGAGGATGGCGTCTCTATAACCGCCCCCAATCCTAAGGTATAGTGCGCGCCGATGGGATGAATGGCTGAGGGGTGACTCAGTCCCAAGCGACTGAACTTCCGGGCACCTGCCGCACCCGGTCGCATCAAGGCTTATCCAGGCAATGGGGGCTCTGCCTGGATCGACGACCGCTTCCCGCCGTACTCGTGGGACCAACATGGAATGGCCAACAACAACACCTTCTTCTCAACAGCGCAGAAGCCGACGGGCAGCTGCTCGGGTTGCAGAAGCGGCCATCCACAGGCTGACTCCCCGAGCGGCGACCCCAAGGACCCAGGACCAGGAACACCAAAGGATGACAACGCCAGTGACAGTGAAAGTGAAAGAAGCAGTGGTGAAACAAGTGAGAGTGCAGTGTCCGGTCAAAGTGAGTGTAGTGAACACAGTGAAAGAAGTGAGTGTAAGGTAAGTGCACAATATTCCGTAGTACTAAGCGATTTTTCAAGTTTGTGATTTTCTTGTATCAAAGCAATTGAATGAAAATGTGTGAAATAATTTTGATCGTGTAAATGGATTAGTTAATTTTTGTATCAAATTTTCAGTTTCCTGTTAAAAATGCGAATAATAAGTTGAAATAAAAAATTAATGACTCCGGCAAATGCCCCTAAGTCCGTGATAAAAATTTTTCGAAACCAGTAATTCCGTGGTATAGGGTTCGTAATTCCGTGGTACTGCAGCCTATGTAATGAATAAAAAATGTGTGGGTTAAAAAAATTAGAACAAATTAGAAATCGAATCATGAATAAAATTTTAATTAAAGACAATTATAAAATTTTATATTTGTTAACAAATTTAAAATTTAAATCATAATGAAGTCATTCTTAATGTAACTTAAAATAGTTTGGCTTCCGACTAGCTCAGAACAAATATATTGTAATTATTTGGTAATTTTCATATCCGGATTCAAGAATTAGAATTTTTTAAAGCATGAACACCACGATTATTACATAATACTGGAGCTTCCAACTTTTTCAAAACATCCGCAGCATCGTAGATAAGAATATCCACTTCGTCAGGCCAACGCCAATTGGATCCACACATTTGCATCGTTGTGACTTCATACCGTTTTTTTGACTTTTCTCCGATGATTTTTTTTACTATGCCAGGAAATTTTTGTTCTTCGTATACAATTTGTACATAGTCGCCAATAGTGATGGATTTAAGCGTTGGAAGTTCAATGTTTGGTGATGAATTTTCGATCTCTGATTTTTTATTCCCTTTCTTTGCTGCTGGTTTTGGTTCGCTTCCGTTCCTGCTCTTCAGTTCTCTTAATTTCTGTCTTTCCGCTGCTTTTTCTAGTTTAATCTTTTTTGCTTATTCTATCCGACGTTAATGTTCCACATAATCACTCGCAATGGCTACCGTTGGTATGACTTTTTTCAAATTTCTTTTAGGGACACTGCTTTTAGGGGTTTCCGGCCATATTAATGCGTTTTTAAAGGGCGTTGGGAAGCCTGAATTTTCGATATTTGGAGTTCTGTTTTTTTCCGGAGTAGTCACTGATGCAGTTTCAACATTTCCAGAAGGAGTGATTGAATTATTCTCAGTAGAAACGATCGTTGAAGTGATTTCTTTAATCACCGTTGATGACGGCAAGCCATGTGGAGTCGAAACGAATTCTTGAGCCATTGTTGATAACTGCAAGTCTTGTGGAGTTGAAATGACTTCTTCAGTCATCTTTGATGACGGCAAAGAGTGTGGAATTGAATAAATGAGACTGTCATCAGGTTGGACAATGAATTCTGCAGATGAATCGTTTTGAATATTCATCACATCCGAAACGTCAATAATATTGTTCGCGAGCGTTTCAAGTCCAAAATTCAAACTCCTGTCACTTGCAAAATCTGTATTTTGTGGGAAACCGTGTAATTTTCGCCAAAAATAAAACAGATTTTCATCTTTTATGTTGCCAGACCAGATTCCATCAGAACACTGCCGAAACAATTTTATTTTCTCCGTCCCCAAGTACTCGTTGAACTTTTGAAGGAACTCGTTGTCACATGTGGATTTAGCAGTGACTGCATTTGTTGTGTCATTTGTACTACTCGCAACTGATGTCTGGACAAGTCGCCCATAATTTGGAGAATTTGGATCAAAGGGATACAACCCACATGCCTTAAATCCTTTTTGTACTGTTTCCGCCTTGATACTGGAAATGCAATCTTTCAGAAGTGGACCAAAATCTTCTCTTGCGAGCCGACTTCCATTATTTTTCAGTCTCCAGTCCTGTATTTTTCTTTTCCAGGCAGTTTTAAGTGGGTGAAAAACAGTGACGTCCATTGGCTGCATAATATGAGTAGAGTTCGGTAGCAAAGCAATCAAAATGATGCCTTTTTCTTTGCAAAATGTACTCAATGCATAACACAAATGCGATGTGTGTCCGTCTAAAAACAGAATTACGGGGAATTTTACTTTTTCTTTTAGAAGAAATTGATAAAAGATATTGGTGATGTACTCGTAAAATGTTTTGCAAGTCATCCAACCATTGCTTGATTTGCCAATTGCCCATTCTTTAGGCAATTTCTGCAAAACTTTAGTTTGCATCCGTTTGTAAGGAAATATGGAAAAAATGGGCATTAATTTTCCAGTCGCAGAAGCACCAAGAGATACAGTCAAATTTTCTTTGTCGTTATTACCCGAAGCCGTGTAGACCGTTTTCGCTCCTTTACGTGTCAAGACCCCTTCACCTTTTGGGCACAAAAAGAAGGCAGACTCGTCACAATTAAAAATTCTGGTGGGATCTTCCAAAATGTCGAGCAAGTTGTTTTCCTCCAAATACTGTTGAACTTGGACAAACCACGCTCGTATTTTTTCCTCTGTTGCTGCGATGCGTGCAGCAGTGAGCACTTGAGTTACACGTTGGGATATTGAAGGGTTTCGAGCCAAAAATCCCTGATACCAATGCTTGCCTGGAATACCATTCCTAAAATCATTTTTCCAGTCAAGTTCTTTTAATAATTTCGTCACGGAAAATATCAATTGTTGATTAGTGACAGGAAATCCACGATCAGAAAGGTTTGTCACCCAACGAACCAAAAGTTCTTCTTCCGTGGCAGTCAGAACGGTTGGTCTGCCTGGTCAAGTTTGTTTAGTATATTTTTGTTTTATTTTATCTCGAAGGGTTTGTTCAGGTACTGCGTATGTTTTCGCAGCTTTATAAATGCTTAGATTTTGATTATTTATATCATCAAGAGCTGCTGACAGATCTTCTGCTTAATACTTGTTTTTAGGCATGTTTTCTGAAAAAAAAATCATGTAATCTAGTTGATATTTAGAATTTTGATTATTTATTATCTTCAATTTATAATATTTATTATTTTTTAATTTATTCAATCTCTAATTCCGTCATGCATTAAATCAAATTACTACCACGTAAATATGTTCTCTTTGCAGTATTGATAAAACGCAACTGCGTGGTATTACCCGGAATAAGGAACACGTACTATTCAGAGAACCTAAATCCGTGGTACCATTTTTCATCAATAAATTCAATTTTAAATTGATGTTTTCTTAAAAAAATACAGATGCAAACAATAACAATGACAAGAATTTGCATTGTGGGGTGAAAAACAACATTTTAGGGTGAATTATCGGAATAACAAAACTTTCTTTCTGACAGGATTTTCGTAGGAATGTAGTACATTATAGAGATTTCAAATAACTATATTAATATTTAGTTGTCCAAATCATTACCACGGAATTTGCTCAGTTGTTTCTTCAGGGTTTAATTTCGTGATATAAAAACTAATGTAGACAATGTTTTTCGATAATTTCCTAAAAATAAGTACAATTCAAAGTGCTGCAATTCGTTAATTCCATGGTATACCACGGAATTACGTACCACGTAATAAAAATATGACCCTAATTCCGTGGGTTCAAAAAATATAATTTTAGGATAAAAAAATTAATAACATGGATTCAGCAGTTACGCTAATAATTAGTAGAGGTTTATTAAATTGTAAAATTAATTTATAGTCAGAGGAATACTTACCGTTTACTTTTTGTACCCTTAAGAAGATTCACTCACTTCGTTACGGCTTCACTCAAGACATCGTACAGAATGACTGTCAATCGCGACACGACCTCTTGTTAAATTTCCTGGCATTAAATAAAAAGAGTTGATGTTACCAAAATCAACGGTTTTCATTAATTGAATACTGCAAATTATATTTCGAATTTTTATAAGTCGAAATATATTACCTATCTTTTATTTTAATCAAGAAAGAAAAATACCACGGAATTAGGCGGTACCACGGAATATGGTGCACTTAACTTCTTTGAGAATGAATGTTGAGAATGTATCGGGCACAGGCCCAACTTTTTCGTCTTTAGCTGGTAGAGGGTATATAGATGTCACAGTTTCTAGCGAAAAGATGTCGAGGGACATATCTCACTGGGCCATTCGTCCGGAATGGGCCCAGTGCAGTGACCATCACGCGATTGAGATTTGTGTTGGCCCGGAGGCGTCAGGGCCGATCGAACAGCCGACCACCATGAGGTTCGATGTACAGAGAGCCGATTGGGGAAAGTTCGACGATACCGTCCGGGAGCTATCAAGCTCTTTACCAACGGTCACCCAGCATGGGTCCGTCGAGGATGTCGAGTCACTGGCGGTTAGATTCACGGAGATAGTTGTAGAAGCTTGTCAAAAATCGATGCGGCGTAAGAAACGTTTCAGAAAGTCCAATCCATGGTGGACACGCGAATTGACGGAGAAAAAGAAGGGGGTTTATAGATCTAAAAGAGTTTACCTTAGAGAGAAAAATTTGGTCGTTAGAGAAGAAAAGAGGGAATTTTATCGATTAGCCAGGCGGGAATATAGCCGCATGATTAGACGTGCAAAGTGGGAAAGCTGGAAGAAGTTCGTCTCGACGGTCGGCAACAAGGACCCCTGGGGTGCCGTATATAAACTCCAGGCACAGAAAGTCCGAGTTGAAAGGGTGCTGAGCACCCTCCGGCGCGACGGATCTTCGACGATCGATATCCAAGATACCGCCAGCTGCTTGCTCGACACTCATGTAGTAGACGACTGCGCTGACGACACTCCAGCGCAGCGTGAAATTAGAGTCAATTGTCGAACAGATCCGCAAACAGAAGATTCAGAGTCGTTCACTTTGGTAGAGCTTTTCAAAGCTGTTAGTTCCTTTGAAAATAACAAGGCGCCAGGATCGGATTTAGTTGAAGTAGTAGTTTTAAAAAGGGTGTGCAAACTTTTTCCTGCACAAATTCTCCATCTTTTCAACGAGTGTCTTCGGTTAGGGGTTTTTCCAAAAGCCTGGAAGAAGGGATCTATAAGAATGCTCCTGAAGGAGGATGACAAGGATGTAGAGGATCCGGAAATCATATCGTCCAATTTGTCTTTTGTCGGTTATAGGGAAACTTTTAGAAAAATTGATGAACGCACGATTCAGTGCAAAAGTCGTTGGGGAGGATAGTCTTTCAGATCGGCAGTTCGGTTTCAGGAGAGGCAGGTCGACGGAAGACGCGATCGACGAAATAAGGAGGATCGTAGCTCCTTGTGACAACAAGTACGCTGTGGGAATCCTCTTCGACATCGCTGGCGCCTTCGACAATGTCTGGTGGCCTATGGTTTTGCAGGAACTTGCGGAGCGGTCATGCCCGCGGAACCTGTTCAGGTTAGCCAAGAGCTACCTGAAGGATAGATTGGTCGAGTTGAGTTGGGGGTGGGGCAAGGTTTCCAAGAAGGCCTCAAGAGGATGCCCACAAGGGTCTGTCCTTGGGCCAACCTTCTGGAATCTTGCATTCGATGGTCTGCTTAGGAAACTTAGTTCAGAGATCGGGGATATGTTAGTTGCATACGCGGACGACCTCATTGTTATCATCTCGGGTGACTCAAGACGAGCGCTCGAGATGAAGGGACAAGTGGTCGTAGATTTAGTGACGGAATGGTGCCGTGGGGCCAAACTCCAACTCTCAGATCGCAAGACGGAAGCGATCTTCCTGAAGTGCGACTGGGATAGGAAGGCACCCATTGGCAGGAGAGGGGGAGCTCGCCCGGATAGACAGCGTAGACAGGACAAAAAGTCCAATTTGAAAAATAGACCTCCAGTGATCAGAATAGGGGGCAAGTCAATTGCATTTAAGGATTCAGTCAGGTATTTAGGTGTCCACATAGATAGAGAGCTTAGAGTCAGTAGCCATATCCAAGATCGTAGGAAAAAGGTGCACGCCCTCTTCTGGAAGTTGAAAAAAGTAGCTAGGGCAACTTGGGGCTTAGAGTATGGAGCACTGGCAACAGTATACAGAGGTGTATTTTTGCCAGTGGTCACATATGCAGCAGCAGGGTGGAGCGATTTATGTCGGCAGAAAGACATAACTGCGCTTCACTCTGCACAGAGGGAAGCTTTGTTGACGGTTACGGGCGCCTACAGAACGGCGCCAACACAGGAACTTCAGGTAGTGGGTGCAGCGGCTCCTATCGACTTAGTTCTAGAAGAAAGAAGGGCTAGGTACAGCCTTAGGAAAGGAAATAGTGTCGTGTTTGGTCGAGTTACGGTTAGGCCAGAAGATGAAGATAGTCGATTGAAACTAGCGAATGAGATGGTAGAGTTGTGGCAGGAGCGGTGGTCGTCCTCGGAGAGAGGCCGAACAACTGCATTATTCTTCCCAAGTGTCAAAGATAGGTTAGCATCAAAATGGGTTAGACCAGACCACTGGGTCACACAGGTGTTGACAGGGCATGGCGCGTTCAATGAGTACTTAGTAGCACGCACACTGAAGAGAAGCGAGGAATGCCAGTGTGCGGATAGGGTAGTCGATAGTGTGAGGCATGCTGTGTGTGAATGGAAGGAGTTCGAGCCTCAAAGGGAGGTGCTCCGGAGTGTGGTAGGGAACATGGGGGAATGGCCGACAGTTGCTCAGACACTGGTCGGCACAAAGAGCGTGTACGAGGTCTTCGAGGGATTCTGCCATTGTGTCATGATGATCAAGTAGGCAGCATCCCTCCCAGATGAGTGAAAGATGGGAAAAAGAATGAGAGTGGAAGAAAGAATGTGATGGAATGGATGTATGGAGTGAAAAGAATGAGAGAACATGAAAGAAAAGAATGATTAGCCCTAAGAAAAATTAACTGTTAGTTATAAGGAAAAATGTATAAAGTATGATGAGTTAAATTAGCATAAATCTTGAAATAAAATGAAGTAAAATGAAGTAAATGAAGTACTTAAGTAGACTAATCTGTCTCTCAGCTTCACGTGTGCGCTGGCAAAGAGAATACGCACAGGTGGGTCGCAATTAGCAATGAGGGATAGATGACGTAATATAAGCTATAATAAGGGAACCTGTGAATGCAGTGAGAACCAAGCCGTTTTCTGGGCCTACGCTTATGGTGGCAGTAGAACACATGAGAGTGGGTTGGGAAAGCTGGTATTGCGAATCAATGCATTAAATATAAGATAGAAAACCACTTTGTATAGAGTCCCAATTAAGTAGGTAGGGAAATGGGGAGGGAATGGGAACAAGATAAAAATCCGAGACTAGGTTCGCCACCCGTAGATATTATATTAAGTAAAATTAAAATAGAATAAGATGGTGCTGCGATCCCCCTTTTTGACCACGTACCGAATGTGTCGGAGAGCCGGGCGAAAGAGAGGGGGTGAAAGACAGTATGGTGTGAGCGCGAGTGTGGTGCAGTGGAGGAATGTGGGAGCCGTGCTTGCAATTAGAAATAAGAATGTATTGTATTGTGTATGTTTTGATGTCATAAACTAATCTTGTTTAGAAGGCTCATATGGCATCAACTTTACCTGTATTTTATTGTAAAATATGCAAAATACCAGTACATACTTCTGACAAATGTTCTGTTATTGACGAAAATTCGGAAGGCGTTGATAGAATTTGTTTGAAGTATAATTCGAGTGATAATTAAAATTTTAAAAATGCATTGAATGAAATCGAGAATCACAAGGGTCTAGCTCGTCAACAATTAAGTGAAAAAATAAAGAAAGAGAGGCCAAATTTATATCTCGGAAAAAATTAAAAAAAAAATCGGTGATACATTGGCTTTCAATTCAAATACGACACGTATATACCCATTCTTAAAAATGGAATGTCAATGGGACTTGAATTTATAAAAATTAATTCAAAATTTCATTATTTTAAGAATACATGTGGGTTCGATAGCCTGGCGCAAATTATGTTAGCTGCGGCTTTAGATTTCCCAGTCGTCAAAGAAATAATTGCACAACTTCCTATTCCATTTTTCATTTTCATTAACAATATAATAAACAAAGGGATTACTTCTTATACTTACTGCCAAAGGGGTAGCATCCTTTTGAAGTTTTCAGATAAACAGTCAAAAACAAATCCAGTCTACGTCGATTGTGCAACTGCAGTAAATACTTTGCATGAATATTTATTTAAAGAATGCCCTAGTTTTTGTAAATTTACAAAATATTCAAATAAATGCCCTATTTCTAAAGAGAATTATCCTACGCATATTATACAATTAAACATGCTATGCAATAAAAAATTATTCAGTACGCTAAGAAAGCAAATTAGTAGGATTAAATCTTGTTCATGCGGATCCCAAGCAGAAGTTGACGTTGAATGTGGTAAATGATGATTCTTATTAATTTTCAAGCTAATAAATTCGCTTTGCATTATTCATGAGTATTAAACTGATTCAAAAAATTGTCTTTTTTTTTTTTTTTTTTTCTCCAAAAATGCCACTGAAATATCTTGGGGGCAGTATAAAAAGATATCTTTCAAGTCCAGAGCTTTTAATAATCATATTAAAAGGTCGCGCATCGTGATTTTCTATATCCTATTTAAATAACATAGAAAATTTTTTTTTCTCTTCAGAGTTTTGTAGCTTATGAACCAATCAACCGATTTTAATGATCAATACATGCTTTTATAGAAAATCGAATACACTATAAGAAGGGATTTTTATCATTTGTTCTATAAATCTACTCTTTTGAACGTTATTCAATTAAAGTCAAATTAATAGAAGATTTAACATATTTTTCCTCTTTTCTGGCAAAATGCTGAAGATTATTATTGAATATCTATGAATTCGAAATTATTTCTCATTCTCGAAATTATTATTCCATGAAAAAAAATTTTATACCTTTTACTATTAAAATAAAAATGTAAAATTACCAGAATTAGAAAAAAATCACTTATTATTAAAGTAGAATAATGAAAAATAACATTTTTAGCAATTCAAAATTTAAAATTAAATTTCGGTTAATTTTTCCGCAAAGTAGTGTGTAAGATCCAAAAATTATTCAATGACTTCATTTTTCATCAGAAATCATAAATTATGAAATTCTTGAGAAATATTTCATGATGATCAGCGATAATCTTCAGCGTTTTCCCAGCAATATGAAAAAATATGTTAAATTTTTTATTGATTTAACTGTAATCCTGAACAACGTTCAAAAGAGTAGATTTATAGAGAAATCATAAAAATCCTTTTTCATAGTGCGTTCGATTTTCTATAAAACCATAAATTTATCATTAGAATCGGTTGATTGGTTCGTAAGCCACAAAATTCTAAAGATAAAAAAAATTTTCTATGTTATTTAAATAGGAAATAGAAAATCACGATCAGCGACCTCTCAACATGATAATTAAAAGTTCCGGTTTGAAAAAGCATCTTTTTACACATCCCCGAAGGTATTTCAGTGGTGTTCTTGAAAAAAAAAATAGACAATTTTTTTTAATCAATCGAATGAGTATTTAATCGAACTATTCTCAGTATTATTTATGCATGAAAATAAACTAATTTTTAATTTTACAGGAAGTTTAATATGCTTCGAATTATATTCACTTTCGGAAGCCAACACGTGGACGGAGTTAAATAAAATTCCCAAGAGGATCAAAGATTAAAAAATCAATTTTTAATTGCGGGACTCGTAGCATATGACGGTCCGGAAATTCCGCAGTCCGATAATGACATCGGCCATTACACAGCTATATGCTTCCGTGGAGGAAGCTGGATTTTATATGATGATGTCAGCGATAAGGAAAAAAAATTGAAATCAACTACCAAAGTAAAACCAAAAATAATATTTTATGTTAAACAAATGTGAAATGAAAGGAGAAAAAATTGAAATTGAATGCCAAAGTGGAACCAAAAAAAATAGTTTATGTTAAGGCGATGAAAAATAAAAGTTATGTGGATTTGATGATGAGTTTTACACGTAAATATAGTACGCAAATTTTTGAATAATATATATTTCTTCATTTCCAAAAAATTTAGTGGAAGCTTGTCTTTTCTAGTTTGATTTTCAATTTCTAATATGTTTGTAAAGTTTTTTCTATTAAAAATTATAAAAAAAAATATTATTTTAGTTTCTGTGCACTTAAGAGCCCATCAATTGGTTTACAGGGTGGTTTTTTGCATGCAGCGGTGTGTTTCAAAAGATGCCATAATTTAAATTAATTATTTTCTTCCCGGAAATTCAACCTGAAAATGATGTTAAAAGGACATTGTATTTGCGGGGTGCGATTCAACTCAAACGATAGGTTGAGCAATCGCAAAAAATTAGAAAATATGTTGAGCTTCTCATTCACCGATTTAACTAAGAAAATATGTAGTTCAATAAACAAAAATCTCGTAATGGATCCCCCATCATACTTGTATCATCAATATCACATGAATATTAGATATGTTATTGTTAAAATTCACTATATATAGCACCCAAAAATAAATATGGCCAATTTAACATAAAATTTTGGTAACGAATTAAGGTAAAAAGTGTGTATATATTCTTATACATTCATTCAATGTTTAATTTCAAATGTAGTTTTGTGTTTAAACTTACATGAACTATTATTTATTTTACGAAAAATTATTTTTCTGTTTTAACATGAAATCTTGTGCCGAACATTCATGCAAATTTTGTGTTCAAATCCGTTAACACAACAGAAGGGTGGAATTTTACACACAATTTTGAACTGTGCATGAATGTACGCAGTGATAATAGTAACAAATAATGTTCACAAAATCACAATCGAAACGATCCAAACTTCAATTGTCTAATTTTAACTAGCTTCTAGATTTTGTAGCTTAAGATTTGTTTTTATATAAATATTGAGAAAAAAAATGAAAGCATTTTGGAGAAAAAGCGGAAAATTTCTGTGCTATTATAATGATGGTAACAGTTGTGTAAAGTGAGTTTTGCGGCCGTGGTCTGCTATCTTCATGTGTATTGGGACAACTATTGTTTATAACAATGACAAAAATTTTTTTTTCGTCTCCTACATTGCACCGTTGTTTCACGGCAAAAAAGTGGCAAATTGCTATGTTGGTATAATTTTGATGGGATTAGTGTAAACTCATATTGAGGAAGGGTGGTTTGCTAACTTCATCTGAAGTTGACGAGACATTGAGATTTTTTTATAAAAATTGCTGCGGCAAAATTGCGGCTTCCACGGATAATTTACGGATAATTTACGGCAAAATATCCGCTATTTAGTTTTTAGTTTCTGCGAAAGTGTTATGCCAACATTGGAGACGTGCCGAACTATCTCTCAAAATGTAGCGAAACATTATGCTCGACAGATCAAAAATGATTGTTCTTGTCATACTGCAAGCATTACAGTTATTTGAGGGAAAAAAATTTAATGCAAAATCTTATAACTTCGGCTGAGAAAAAACGAATTCCACCAAAAAAAAATTTATGACGGAAATTTCGACGTTATACGCTGTAGTACATCATCTGCGAGCAGAATTGTATAAAGAGAAAGTCTATCGTTCTTGTTACGAACGTAATGTTTTCCAGATCACAATTGGAGAATCAAAATCGTTCATCGACGATTCTTTGGAAAAAGCTTCGGAATTGATGGCAACTTCTCTTGACGATGATCGTGGTGATCGCTTACCAAATAAAAAGTTAGAGCTCTCAAACATGCAACGAGCAAAGGACTGTATAAAGACTTTCCCACGTCAAGGAGAGCCCATTGCAGACTAAAGCATACATTGAAAAAATACCTGCTGATTGGATTGAATGCCATCATTATGCATTGACTACATATTTACAAGAAGTTGAAGATTCTGTAAGTCGGGGAATTCACAGTCAAATTCTCAACGGTACTGGCTCGAAATTTAAACGTCCGAAGCTGGACACTTGTCACAAGTATGACGGATTTGTATTCAGGTTGGAATACGAATCATATGAACATGTGTTGGTCGTGATGAGATGCGCACCAAATGATAGCTAATACTACCTCTAAAACCAAATCACAGGACGAAGCTTTTGCAGACATGTCGAACGGAGCTTGTGTTTTTGGAACCATTGAGTTACAGTAGTGCCTGCCAACGATTTTACTCGGCACGTCAGTATGCTTTTATAAGAGGCAATTATAGACATACAGTTCGACCATCTTAGCTTCAAATGAAACTAAATGTTGTATAAAGCATGAAGGAATCGGCAACTGTTCGGGAAATCATGCGACTCTAGATGACGTAAGCTCTCGGATCTAAGTCTGTCTCTCTCAGACTAAAGGCGTTTCTTCTGCGCATCGGCGCGCAGCTCGCAACAAGACTATAGAGATGATGGGGTGATTTTGCCGGGAAGACGGCGATGCATGCCTGCATCGCACCCCACTTCTCTCTACTAATTAGCTAATTTGCGTAACGTTCGGACGCCATCAAAATTCGGATCAATTATTCTAAATTGAAAATTAAAATATATTTCGTTTGCCATTCTCTTTTATGAGTTTCAAGTTTCAAATTGTTTTTAATATTATTATTTGTACTGACCAATTATTGTAATAATTGTTTTTTGGTGTGTTTATTTGTGTGAGAAAAAATAAAATTGCCGTGCTGAGATTTCGCACGTGTTCACACAATTCATCAAGTTCGATTATTATCAGCGTTTTTTCCTTCACCATTAATAGAAAATCAGACGTCGGTGTACAACAAACAGCAACAGAGGAGCTAATTAATTTGCATACTGGATGCACAGATTTGTGCAAAATTAGCATCATACAGAGGAAATGCTCATTATGTACTTCAATTCGTGCACCCGTCAAAACACAAATTTCTGCGATGTTGTCAAAAGTTACTGCCAATAAAACTCTCAAGATTATCAACCATCAATTTTTGCTGAACCAGGACATACGAGGAAGGGATGCGATAGCGGTCATGCTATTATTGCAAGCGCAAAGATGAAGATAGGTTGTACAATACACCACCGAGATGATTGTACTGAATTAGTTTGAGAAGCAAAAGAAACTAATTATTGTTCCAAATTATTGTCATGAATCAAATCAATCTTAATGATTTATGAAAACTGCTACAATCTTCATTGGTTAAGCGCAAAAAAAAAATATGAAAATGACCAACCTTTTTTGGGCTTGAAGATGAAATGGTTTTGTTACATCAAAAGTGCAGGGATCATGCAATATAAATTTGATCTTGATGAACGTCTGCCGTTTTCAATGATTCTATTGAAACGAAGCAAATGGGCTGATTTCAACTACTGAAATTAGGAGCACAGTTGTAATGAGCTAACCACAATCTCGAAAAATAAAAAACAAGATTTTATATCAGCAGTTCATCGGTTTCTCCCGGAAGTTTGGGATTTCTACATAAACATGCTAGCCGAACAGATTTCAACTTATCAAAACATTAATTCAGAGCTAGAACGACGAGCCAGAAAAACTAACGAAAACGCGAAGAGCGAAGAGAAACCGAACTTAGGGAAATCAAGCTGTAAGCCCAAAGCCAAAACTCGAAAAGCTTCTGTCACTTGTCAACTAAAAAATTACGACTTATTCAAATAACTACTTGAAATTACTCTATTTCTTCATGATGTACAAACCTTCAAATGCCTCCATAATACGGCTGACCTTTAAGGCCGTTGTTTCATTTGAACCAGCCCATGTTACTGACTCTGATAGCCTGTCCGTGAATAAATGTTTGAGAAATGTGTTGGCGCCTTCACACGGGTTAGCTCCTGACAGCCATTTACAGTAACTGACCTATAATATGAAGTTTTCTTTAATTATTAAATAAATAGATTTGAAAATATTTTCAAAATTCTACATTTTACAGATGCTCACAATCGCTTTCGCAGAGAATAAAAATAAACAGAACAAAATTGTAACTTCATATTAATACACTTACAACGTCGCAGTATTCTTCATCGGGGGCTTCTTCAAAATATCTAATAGCCTCCACGCAATCAAGGGGGAACCCTTCTGGTATCACACAACGTCTCCTACTCAGAGGCTGGCAATACCGTGATATTTTGTTTAAAGAACTTTCAATGCGCCTAGGATTGACAATAAAATAAGTTATTAAATAATTTATTCAAAAATGATTCAACTCATTTCATTTTTTTCACGACAATACATGATATTTTAAACATCAGTCAATAAGTCTCTGATTTGATATGCATAATGTATATAGCAACATTGTTGACATATCCCCACGATTTTTGGATATCAATAGTTTTCAAACGTTTTGTGTCAATCTCAACTCATTTCATTTTTTTCACGACAATACATGATATTTTAAACATCAGTCAATAAGTTTCCGGTTTGCCATGTATAATGTATATAGCAACATTGTTGACATATCCCCACGATTTTTGGATATCAATAGTTTTCAAACGTTTTGTGTCAATCTCAAAACAAAAACAAATGGTTCTACCAAAAAGGTATCGGAGATTTATTTGAGCATTGCAACGAATATATTACTTTCCTAGTAGGGAATGTTAATGAATAAAATCGAATTTGTGAATAAATATCTTTTTCCTCAATTAGGCCGGAGACTTATTGGCTGAAATGTTGCGTGATACTTACTCTTGTCGCTCCTTCATACGCGTAAATCGTTCCTCCAAACGCTTGAATCGGTCCCCAAATTTTCTGTAACATTTGTTTGGATATATGTTATTTCTATCGGGCAATTACATTTTTCAATGGACATTAACAATGCCTCTACAATACTTACTGGAATTCATTAAGAACTATATCCATTTTATTACTAAGCTGGCAACATTTTGATTGGTTACTAAACGTAACTCCAGATCCAGAGGCAATGTTAACATACGATGCATCGCTTTCGCGATCAGATACATCGGAAGGGGGTTCAATTTCAAAAGCTGCATGCCTAGATGCTACTGATGAGAGGTATCGTATGTCGCCCGCGAACATATCGTTTTTCTCACTCGTTCCAACTGCTCCCGTTTCTCGACTTCTCTTTTTATTTGGGTTCATCTATAAATATAATATAAAACATAGCAATTGCCAATTATTTAATTGTTATATTGGTTCGTGCGGAAATTGATAGGAATATGGGTGAACCTAGATTCACAATCAGACTCGGGTTCATGAGATTGAGGATGCACGTGCAATAATGATGAAGCAAGCGAGTAAATAAATATGTAAAATATAAAGAAATGTGTTCGACAGAACCATATGAACAAATAATAAGTATAAGTAGAATCTGAGCAGTACAAAAATGTATGAATACCTGTTTTCATCATAGCTTACAGAGATAATAACTGACAATTGTAAGCAACAACAAAAAAATAATGTTAACAATGATGTGCCCATATAATCCAATTATAAATATTACTAATTGTTAATTTGCAATAAAAAGTTTATCAAAAATATCGATATTTTAAGTTTATTATAGTGTAATATTGTGTTTGATCTTTTTTATTGCTCGTTTTCAAGATTCGTAAAGGAGTTGAACAAGCAAGTGATAGAATGAACAAACGTGCAATAAACATTGTATCAGAATTACCGAAATTCTATATCTTGTCGTTAGATTTATCCAATGCAACTGAACCATTGAAGGTTACACGTTGATACAATGAAATCTGTCTAGGCAACATACACTTATATCCATGAAGAAGTCCACCAGTGCAGAAACGTTGGGATATAGTAACCTGCAACTTCTCTAAATTTTACCAGGTTGACACTCTTTTTTCCAGCAACATCCACTGGATAATACGGTTGAATATTGTATATGGAGACAATGTAAGTCCAGCGTGATCATTACATTAATAAGAACATCCATTAAATAATATATTTTGAACATTCAACATATTATTTCCGTGCTTCATGTATTCCACAAATTTTCATTAATTATATTTTGGAAAATTGTAACGATATTGAATCATAAATTCTATTCGTAAATCTTTTGTTATACTTTTCGCTTCCTTATACATTTCTTTTTCACTTCATCAAGATGTTTCTGAAGCATGAGACTTCTATTTTATATAGTAAAAACTAATAGGGAAAAAAATGACATTTATAAATTGCATTTTAAAAAGGAACTAATGATAGAAATGAGAATAGTTGTCAGCTGGCTGCCTCTTCAAGTTTTACAAATGACTACGACAAAGAAAATGCTTTATTATAGTGATATGTTATTTAAACATTAAATGTATTTCATAAGGATTTCATCTGGGTTTTTTTTAAGTTGGGTTTCATTCATTTTCCTGAAAGTTACAGAAGAAAGGAATTATATTGGACAATATTCATTAATTTGTTTCGGAATTATCGTCAGTTTTATTGAATGAG
The DNA here is from genome assembly GCA_918226075.1 of Microctonus brassicae. Taxonomy (NCBI): domain Eukaryota; kingdom Metazoa; phylum Arthropoda; class Insecta; order Hymenoptera; family Braconidae; genus Microctonus; species Microctonus brassicae. The sequence goes on along the minus strand of OW445484.1, from coordinate 12,908,450 downwards.
ATTCAAATAATGGAATATTATCGATCCAATCAAGATTCAAACTATTTTAGCCTCAAGCCTACTTATTCAGCATCCGCTTTTCACTCCAAGGGAAAGCCTATAAAACAAGGGATAAAATTGTTCAGAGTAGTAATAGAAATAACAACTATCGCATTGATTACAATGTATGATTGGTTAATTTAGCTTATTTTCATGAACTAATAAATAATATGTACTTGGAATCACCTGTTTTTTTTTTTTTTTTTTTTTTTTTTTGGCAGGAGGGGAAAATCTTGCATAAGACACTCACGAGTTGAATTCGTAAGTAGTGTGAGATTCTTACTCACTAAAAACCTCTCCTTCGGTATCATCTTGTACCGGTATCAGTTTCCGCATTTATTCAGTTTCAGTGCTGTTCATGTGAGCTTCTTCATTATACTTATATTATGTGTAATGTTCAGTCTTGGCTCTATCTTTTATTTGGACTACGTTTCATGTTGCATCATACAGTTTCTTCCAGCTATCTGCAGTTACAATAATGCTTCTTATCAAATGTTGGGCAGTGCAATGTCTTGCAGGGTTATACAAATCGCTATCTTCTTGTTCCCACCTATTATATTTGAAAATAATATGTATATGATCATCCATTTTCATTGAGGACTCCGCAGTCTACATAATTCCTTTGCCAAGCATCCTGATTGGGTCTGCGTCAATCAACAATTGATGTCTCCTTACAAGGTCCATGATAAGGTTACTATTCTACCTTCTGTTGACATTGTCCTTTGCTTTCTTACTATTCTTTTCTCGATTTAATCTCATCACTCCAGTATAATGTGCCTGCAAAAAAAAACGAACAGAAAAAAATACGTATTGTAAGATGACATTTTTTAACAAATCGATGTATTATTGAAATTTTTAGTTTCTAATCATTTCTGTGAAAATGATAAGACCATTAATAAGCAAGATTGACTTATCTTTTTTCACGAGAGAAGAGCCTCAAGATGAATTATCCCTTTTCTGATTCTGCCGCATTAGGTCCAACGGCATGCTGATTTTAGATTCCAGTTCAATTTTATTCTTAATTTGTATGAAGAAAAGCTGCTATAACAAATTTTCCAGGAACTGGTTCATCGGTATTTGGGATTTCAGGATCCCAATATGGCATTTTAAAGCATTTCCGTCCAATTTGATCCAAATCGATTGCGAATATTTCTTCTGACAGAGCTGCGCACAGAAAAACTCCCATTTTCTGTGATTCTAATCCAATATTTGTGAAGTCTCTGACGTCACCAAATGTGCTTATGATAAGGAGATATTCACCATCAAGTGCAACTATGTCACGAACAACAGCGATCATTCCATTTTTTAAGATGAATGTCCTGTCGCTATCATTCAATGCCACACGATAATACTTATTCTGAAGTTTTCTATATTGTGCATTTGTCGCAGCCATATTTGGGGGCAGTAAGCCATTCTGATGTGGCGCAAATGCTCTTATGGAATAGAACGTTATTTCATTTTCAACTTCTTTCTTAAGATGTTCCATTCGACGTTTGGCAATTTGTTCTAAGTATTGATTATTTTTTCTACATGCTTTTCCAAAAGTGGCCATGTTATTTTCATAAGGAAATGCAGAAAATGAATCTAATGATCCAAAACGCCTTGCATCATCGACTATATGCAGTAAACCGTGGACGTTGTAAGACATAAATTCCTGTCCATAAATAATTATTGCCATTTTAACAAATATTTTTAGAGCCTCTTCTGCGTAGTCGAAATATGTGTCGAGTATCGGCTCGTTCGCTAAAATTCTCATCGCGTTGTGGAGCATCATAAAATGTTGATGGGTGTTGCGATTGATTAACCCCAAAAATATAACAGGTCCTGTATATAATAATATTTGTCCATATTCTGTGGCCTTGAATTTTTTATGTTTATTTGAAGAATGCGGTTTTCTAGCGAATTCTTTCGGACAATATTTCTTAATGCATTCCAGTCTGGACGAGACGAGTTCCTTTTGCCTTGCAGTAAGTTTTACGTTTTTGGAATAACGTCCATCAATGAAACCACTTAAAATTTTCTCCATGACGCCAAGACATACTAGATGCATATATTTAAAAGGTACTTGAGATATGAAGTTCAAATTTAATCCGGCGAGTGGACGGGGGCCTTCCTTGAAGTGCTCTCCATCAGTCCGTGCAGCATATTCCGTACATGTGCGTGATGGCCATTCAATTGCTTTATATATTGTGAGTCCTTGACGAACAGTTTCTCCTTGCACTAAGTATTTGGAGCATGGGAATCGAGAATTATGTTCATAATGTCCCAAGAACAGTGCCCGTGCCGGTGCGTCGGCAATAAAACAACGCAACTCTACTATTTTTTTATCTCCGCTGAAAACGATGCCACCATTTTCTTTTATCCTGGTAACTTCGTCAATGAATGGACGCAAAAATATTCCTTGCGGTTTCTCAGTTCCGAGATAAATCCCAACAGTTTCTGGCCTAGATTTTTGAATATTAGAAACTCTAATTTGAATCGGCCAAATTTGGTTTTTATTACTTTTTTCAAGACTCGCTCCATCAATATTAAAATCTATAAGCAGTAGATTTGGTATGACTTCTACAGGCGTTCGGCGAAGAATATCCAATATTGCAGCTTCGAATCCGAAGTGCAAATATTTTGCGTTATTACCAAGTGGTGTGAGTTGCACAGGTGCACGCGGTGTTTCCGAAATTGTGCGTGCATCTTTTGGTAATGTAGATAAATTTGGCACACTTCTTAAACAGGTTAGTATTTTGTTTGCTTGACTGTGTGACAAATTCGCATCCAAAAAACAATGACCTAGTTGCTTCCTGAAATTTTCTATCGTGGTGACATCTTCTTTTATTTCTTCATCGCTGCCATCAATGATTTCCTCTTCAGTATCAACGGACGTGATCGACTGAATCGAATCAACTGACATATCGTCCTCACTCACATTATCTACTTGATCATTCAGCAATGGCGCAACTTCCATCTCCTCATCATCTTCATGCGCTGGTGGGTTTTCGTTATTTTTGGTGTTATCTTCATGGATCATCATTGCGCGCCTTAAACGATCCAATTTATTGCGATATCGACGGGATTATTGATGTGCATGTTTCCTGCTGATACGAAATTTATTGTTTTCCATAGATTACTAGAAGCAAAATAACAAAAGGACCGATATTATTTTCTTACATCAAAACCAATTCCCATGCAAATCCTTGGCACAAAATCTGTAGTTGACTATGTTGCCACATACATATATATAGTTTTTTCTTACAGAATCAGTAAAAAAGCCCAGGGAAGATGATGTCATATTCGCCAAAGGAAGTAAATACGACGAATTTTAGTTAGAAATTTTGAGATATTATGTATCACTTATAATTCATCAACCCTTTTACTGTGGCGCGCTTTCGGACGAATTCACCACGATCAATAATACGTCTTTCATTTTTCATATATATTAATGGATTTGTGAAGCGTAGATATAAGCGTATATATATACTGATGGACTTGTAAGGGCGTATAATACGCTTTTAGAAAACGAAGGGTTAAATCTTGGAAAATAAATTATTGACGACAAAGATATCACCGAGAAAGATGCTTTGTTTGCTAATACGAAAGAACATATTAAGACTTTTCCCGGTACGTTGCGTGCCCATTAGGTGTCATGAAACATTGAAGTTAAAAAAAAATGCAAAGGATGTTTTGCAGCCACTTTTGCAATCAAAATATGAATTGTGATCATTCCAAAATAGATGTCATGATAAATTCGTTTAATAACAAATTTGGTCTCCGAGCGAAGAATGTTCATAGACCGGATTCTCAGTCCAAGAAGAAAAAGAAAGAGAATCCATCTGACGATATTCAAATCATAACACCAAAAGTTGGCATGTACTTATGTAAAGGTAAAGAATGGCGGATAGTAGTGGTATACATATAGCAAAGAGGTAGGAAATATATTAGACGTGGTGAAAGAAGAAGTAAAAGAGGAAGAAGAAGGAACAATGATAATAGGGAGAAACTGGAACGCAAATACAGCAGAAGGGGGTATGACAAACGTATAGGGAGATAAAGAAGAAAGAAGGAAACGAAAGAATAAAGAAATAAGCGAAGAAGAAAAGGCGCTAATTGAAGATAACAGAGAGAGGATGGGTTATAGTGAATGGAAGTAAGGGAGAAACAGGAGAGCATATATGTACGTAGGAGAGAGAGGAAGTACAGTGATAGATTACGTGAAAGTAAACCGAAATGCGATACAAGAAATAGAAGGAATGAAGGTAGAAATAAGAATGGCGTTAGACCACATGCCATTAGAAGTGAAAATATATGGACAAGAAACAGAGAGAGAGAGAAAAGACAAGAGAAATAGTGGATAGAAAGGACAAAATGGCATGAAGAAGGAATAAAGATACATAATAAAAAGTGCGAAAACTGGCAAGACGAGAATGAAGATGTAAGTGACAAATGGGAAAATATAAAAAACAAGGTTAAAGATGCGATATCAGTGAAGAGAATAAGATTTAAAATGCGGAAAATGGAGGAAAAAGAATGACATGATAGTGAATGGAAAAAAAAAGAAGAGAGAAGCAAGGACATGTGTGAGAAACTGAAAAAAAAACAAATGCTCGAGGGAAGAGTTAATAGAAAAGAGAAAAGTGTACAAGAAATGGCAAGAAGAAAGAAAGAAAAAACATGAGGAGGGAAAAATTAGAGAAATTAAAAACATAAAAACGGAGCAAGAGTTATAGAGGTTTATAAACAAATACAGAAAGAAAATAGAAAAAATCGATGAGACAATTGACGAAAAGAAATGGATGGAGCACTTTATGGAGCAATGTGGGAGAGCAAGCGAAAAATAAAGGAAGAAAAAAAAAGAAGCAAGAAAGGACAGTGTTTTGAATTGACTATAAATAAATCAGGTGTTGGATTTCTTCGGATATTTCAAGGTTTACAGGTTTATTATAAAAATATAAGATGTTGATTACATGAATTGTTAATATTAATTGTCACACCGAAATGTACTAAAGAATGTAATGTTCTTTTGTCTATGTATTAGTCTATTTCTATTTTGTGTGCACTTTTAATTAATGTTGGAATTGTTGAAAGCCCTTGATGAAAAATAGCTGTACGACACTTATTTGCACGAAGGTATTAATATTGAGCACGTGATTATATCAATTCCGGCACTCTAATATTAATTTGAATAGATCGCTCTTGAGACTATCCAGTCTGCCAAAAGCGTGACACTGATTATGTTGATGTACTTAAAACTGATGTGTGCCCTTGTAAAAAACTTATCAAATCATGAGAGACAGCCTTTTATCTAATTTTAATTGAAAGTCCAAAAAACACGTGTTGCACTTGCAGCGTGAAAAACGTAAGTAAAAAGATGGCGAGCCGGCCGGTACCACGAGGGCGCTCGAGCGTCCCCGAACGCACCCGAAGTTGCATGCAGTCGACTATGAGTGCAACGGCATGCATCCACTCGTTAGATGCATGTCGCCATCTTGTGGTCTACTGACCTACTTAATCTTAAACAGACAGTGAAGAGGAAAAAGGGGAGATGAGCGATGAAGAGG
>OW445484.1:12785062-12902362 GCA_918226075.1 Microctonus brassicae | reverse complement strand
TCATACATTTTTCATGAAATCGGCACAATTTGATGGTACAAATTTAAAGTAGATTTTTACAAAAAAAATTCTTAATGGGCATTTTACGAAAGAATGAAAATTATATCTTGCGCAGATTTGAACCCGCTGCAACTCAGATCTGCTTATTAACAACGTATGACTGTAACTTTATTAACCACTATGGTCATTAAGCATAGAATATTTGTAAAGTGACAAAGCTCCTATTCATACTTTTGCCTGCACTTTATTTTATTATCCTGATTAATTGCTGAACAAAGGATAATTTTATAGTTTGAAATATAAATTGCTTGTGTTATACACCATTTTTGATTTTTTATCATTATCTTATTGCTTTTACGACTTTTTATAAGTTTTCATCACAACAATTCATAGCGCGGGGCCCTCGCACTGGCAGTACATGGCTACGTCTATGTATTGAGTTGAAACTGGGCAGAGAAGGGGAAAAATTCTAGTGCGCATACGGCGTTCGAGGTCATCCACGCAACACTGGCTCTACCCTCCATATTGGGATTTTACTTTGGTCATGCAGCATTGGCGGCATTTCGCGAACTCATCAATTATGGAGGATAAGTTGCAGTTTCATAAAGAAAATGTTACTCGCTACATGTTTATGTAAATAATATAATTGTTTAGACTTTGAAATTTTCAAATATCATTTGTTTATTATTAACATTAATGTCATTAATTGTTATTATGTGGATTTATCATTGGCATTGATTTAAAATATTATTATAGTATTATAATATATGGAAGTATGTAATTATAAATAAATTTTTATTGTGGAATTTCATTATTTAATTCAAAAAGAGACAAATTCAAGATATTTTATAAATAAAAATATTCATAAGTTTATCAAATATAAAGTTATTGACTTCATCATCTTTGTGATTATTTATCATTGTAGAAAAATATATTAGCCAACCAGTCAAAACACCATATTGGGATTTTACTTTGGTCAGCGACACTAGCGGATTTTTGCGCAAACTATACTTAAGATACAATCTCATAAAGAACACGTTACTGGTAACACGGTTATGTTTACGACTTTGGAATTTCCAAATATTATTGGAAAATGAATAAGACGAGAATATACTGCGCAGTTCCTGATTGTAAGAGTAAAGCAAGTGAAAATGTCAATTTAAGTTATCACCGCTTCCCTCCGTGTCATAAATACAATGTGAATGTGACAAATTACTTTGGTGATGTTGAAAAAGTTGACTTGTATTCTCAGTGGAAAAAAGTAACGAATATTCCGAACCCTGGTCCCAATGATAGAATATGTTCACATTTTACAGCAGCTGACTATTGTGGAAATGGTACATTTGTTTGAAGTTATGCTTACTTGAAAGCATGTTTGCGTGTAATGTTTATTAAAAATCATGGGAGTAAATATTGTTTGTGTATTTCAGGTGTTCGATATCAGCGAAGAAGACTAAAATATAATGCAATTCCATCGTTACATCTTCCTATCATCAATAAGGAGAGATATGAAATAAATGAAAAACGACATGCCAGGGCGGAAATGGGAGCTATTAATGCGGAGACCAAACAGAGTAATGAGAATAACGTTCCAGATCCGATAGAAATCTAGTCAACAAGTGAAGCAGGAGAACATGTTGAAATGGTGCAGATGGTGATTGAAGGTAACGCTGCAAATATTCTTCCAAAATTTGCCATAACTGAAGACGTCGAAATGCAAACAACGATTGAAAATGATTCACGGGACGTCGAAATACAAGCAACGATTGAAAATGATTCACGAGACGTTGGAGTACAAGTGCAAAGTGGTGAACTAGTGTATAAGTTTACTGATTGTATAAAAAACGATGCACAACTAAGCACGATGACTGGTATCGAGAATTTTGAAATTTCGACATGCATAGAGAATTTGACATCGGTACTTTACATAAGTAAGAATGATTTAAGAATGAGAATGAGTTTGAGAGATAAAATTGTCATGACATTTATTAAATTTAAGCAAAATATATCATTTGTTTTTTTAAAATTTCCTGTATTTTCGATTTTTGTGCTGGTGTTACCATACATTCAATTTCTTTTTTTTTACGAAAACAACTATGCTCTTGTAATGTTCGTGGTATGTATGTTTCCAATACTCTCTTATGATCTTTTTTCCAGCTGCATTTTACGTCAGTACATGACAACATTGGCAGTGTATTCGAATCAATCCTGCGGAATTATTTCATAATTTTATATTAATTAAAAGTAAGTTAACAGTCATAGATGTAAAAATGACAGATGTCAACTGCTTTCAGAATTGTCATTATACTACTTACAATGTGCAATAAAAAAGCGTTCCAAAAATATGCTTGCACTTTTCCCCAAGACTGGCTTTGCAAGTACACACCATTGATAATATTTTCCCATCGTATGACTCTGAACAATTAATTTCATGAGGTTTATTCTTCAGATGTGATGTTTGCATGCAAAATGCAACCCTACCTCATCATTATTATTTGTTTCGCTCAGTTCCCTACATTTCACTATATGTCCGACACTCGCGATATTTTTACCTTCTATGTAATTACGTTTGCTAGGATTTGTTTCACACCAACGACAAATTTCTTGCTCGGAAATGTACATTTTGATGAAAAAAAAACGAAACCTTGCATGGGTGTATATCGGCTACTGCAACTTATCCTCCATATTGAATATTCCTCAGAACAGGCTCCGCCTCTAGGTAAAATCTCAATATCAAATCTTTAGAATAGTTGCAATGAATCCTAAATATACATTAAAAATCAATACTTTATAATCAGAAAAAAATGCTTTTCATTCAAATGCAAATGATCAAATGAAAATGAATAATAAATCAAAATTAACTTTAGTCTAAAAATCTATAAAATATGTTTCACTTTGAAATAATTGCAAAATCACAATAAATCATATTAATTTTTTGAAAAAGAAACTTTCATATCTCACGTGAATTTCATGGAATATACACACTTTTAATTAAATCCTGAAGGTATCATTTTTATTTATGTTCATGGAAAAGTTTATTTACCACCAAACTGGGAATAAATCAACCTTAAATGTGTTCGAAGTTCGTGTTGGAAATTATGTATATATTTGCACTTTTTTTTGAAAGCTAAAAATTAACCTATATAATTTCAGTTTGAATTAATGAAATTCGTATTTCACTGAGTGGCCCACTGTGGTGCCACAGGAGGCGACAACCTGACGTGCACTGTGCGTGAACGAGTGCATTTGGTGGAATAACCGTGCGTGATCCGTGCGATCACTTGGCTAATGGGGTATATATATTGGGGATCCTGCACTATCTGGCGCATTCATCGACTCAGCCCTAAAAGTTCAGTTCATGGAACCGCCATCACTCAAATGGAGTCTCTGAAGTAGAAGAAGAATAAGGTTCGGGACGAATAGAGTTGTGGTTTAAGCCGTACCTCCAATTTTAAATATCATGATTCATTGCGTTGGCGTATCTAAGATGATATCAAACGAAAAGCATTCATTAATTTTTGCTTCAAAAAACTTACAAAAATTAAGTTCACCAATTGTATTACACAATTGATAGATAAATCTTTCAATAAATTAAATGAATCAATTATAAAATTCAGTTAAATTTGTTTTTTTTTTATTCTTTCTTAGTCGTAGTTGAAGCGTCATTTCATTTCAATTTTAAGGTTATAGTGTGTCTATGTATATAACAAAATAGTATAAAGATAAGTGTGGTTAGGAATCATTAAAGTGATATTTAGTTTTATAAAAAAATAATTTTTATCTTGTGCAAGATTTATATTATATCAATAAATTAGAATTTTGTAAAAATATGGCTACTCCAACAAATGGAAATGGAAATTTAGTAGATGAATTTGAAGAAGCATTTCAGGTAATATATATGCACTCTCATAACCTCTATTGCTTATATTTGAATCAATAAATAATACCGAATTTATGTTTAATTTTAGCAATGTCTAAATATTTTAACCAAAGAAGAAGGTTTAGGAAACAATAGTATTGGTAGTGGTCTTGCTATAGACCAAGATGAAGCCAAAGCTCAAGTTGAGCAAGTCACACTCAGGTTTATAGATCTGGCACGTCAGATGGAGGCATTTTTTCTACAAAAACGATTTCTATTATCGGCATTAAAACCAGAATTAGTTGTTAAAGAAGACATACATGATTTAAAACTTGAATTAACACGAAAGGATGATTTAATCAAGCGGCATTATGATAAAATTGCCGTGTGGCAAAATCTCTTGGCGGATTTACAAGGATGGGCCAAATCACCTGCTTCAGGTCCAGCACCAAATGGTGAATAGATATAAATATTGAATTATTAATCTCCATTTTCAGCAGGAAAAAATTACTTTATCTGTTTATTTTTCCGTTTTTTTTTACGGATTCCACTGTACAGGACTAGCTAATGGTGGACAAGGACCGCAAGGACCACCAGGTGCAAATGGAACAGGTGGAGTTGTGATGCAGCAACAGCAACAACAAATGCTACAACATCAGCAACAACTTCAACAGCAGCAGCAACTACAACAACATCAGATGCAACAACAACAACTGCATCAACAACAGGTATTTAAGTAATGCCGATTAAAAAAAAAAAAAAAGAAAGCAAAATTTGTGTTCTGTGGAAAATGGACACTTCCAATTTTACACATTTTGTCGACAAGCTTCCATAATTTCCTCCATGACGCTTTGATTTGTTGAGAAATTATCTTCAAAACAAAACGGAAAAATAATTGTTATATAATTGATCGTGTTTATAATTATGAATTAGATTGGGGAGAAAGAAAAAGAAAATTGACATTTATATATTCCCTCAGTTAACGATGTATCTCCTCTACAATATTATTATCACTTGCGTAATGTTTCAATTTACATCTTGTGAGGTATAGTGTGAGAATTATTAAATATATATTTAGGTTGAATGCGTGTCAATCTTTTTTTTTTTAAACAAAAATATTACTTCTATTATTATTATTTTTGTTTTCATGTTACGAATGAACGCATGAACATTATGCAATGTATGGATGTACAAAGCGCAAGCAAGACTGGAAGAGGAGTATATATTGTATAGCGATGGAAACAAATTACTGTGATTGAATAACGTGTTAGTTCTTTAGTATATGTTACGGTTAAAGCTAAAAGTTAGATTAAAAAAGCTCATGTTGAATTAAGATTAATCTGTGCTAACCCGATGGATATTTACCAGATTAGCTTATTCAAGCTTGGATTTGAATTTGCTTTTAGTAATTTTTTTTATTCATAATATAAACAAAGCGAACTTGAATTATTTTTATTTTCTATTTTTTTTAATCGATAATGAGAAAAAATTGAAACTATTCATCTTAGGCATAGTATTAAAAATGAAATAATTATTCATTGCACACAAGTGAAAGGGCACAAGAATAAATAAAAAAAGAGTGACATCTTTTTGCTAGTAATTTATAATTATATTAATCATCGATAATATATAGTTGTACACTATATTTATATAAATAAATTTAAATTCTTTGTGTAAATTCCAGTGCCTTATAAGAGAAATAGCAATTGGTCAATAGTCGCGCCGAGCCATTTGTCAATTTATTCTTGATTCAATATATGTATTAATATATTTCATTATCTATAAAGGCAGATATAAAGGAAAAGAAATTAAACAAAAAGGAGAAAAAAAAAATTAAATTATTAATTTATACTTACTATTAATTAATCAAGATTAGGGGAAACTGGTTGATGAATTTTAGCTTTATTTTTATGTCCTGAGAAATTTTCATCACACGTGATGTGAAGAAATAAATTTTAGAGCACGGAAAAATTTTTAATAATTAATCATGATGCCAAAATACTGTATATTGTGTAAAATGAAGTTAAAAAAAAATGTACAAATTAACAGAAAATATTTCGCATTCATGAATTAGATCTAAACAATAAAGGTTCAGAGTGTGTTACAATATTTCAAAGCTTTATTGGTATTTATACAGTTGCAAACTTCAATGGGTGTCTCGATAAAAATTTTATTTCTCTTTTAAATGATTTCATTTGCAATTTTGTCAACGTTCATCACGTTATTAATATACATTTATGTATAAATGAACATTTTCTCCGATTGTTCTCGTGTTTTATTCTCTCATCTACATCCTTTCTTTATGTTTTATGCTATTCTCTCTGAATGCATTTCATCAGTGCTATTTGTAATAATTTTTTTATTTATATTGATTTGTCTTTTTCTCTTTTTTTTTTTTATACTTATATCAATCAATCAATCAATCAAGAAAGTCTTGGGGGTAAAGAATCGTAATTGCAATCGTTTGCTGGAATATAATTTAATATTTTTTGATAATACGAAGAATTTGAAGTGTATAAAAGCTGTAGAATATATAAATCATCGAAAGTAATTGAGAATTCAAAATTTGTTTTTGTTTTTAAATTTATAATTTATAATATATTAATTTATATTTGATCTAAATTTATGATTCTCAATTTCTAATGATCAAACATGCGTACATATATTGAATCATTGGAGTTGGAGAGATTTTGTTTCTGATGAAAAAAATATTATACACCGAGTAAAATTTTCTGCATGATCAATTTTGAATTACTGCATGTGAAAAAAATGTTTGATAATTTCTGGGGGAAAACGAATGGTCAAACACATTTTATCCAATATAATAAATGCAATTACTTTATGAAAAAAAGAAAAACAAAAAAAAACAAATACAGTAAATCAATAGATAATCTATCGAAGGAAAATATAACTAGATTTAAAAAAGAAACAAAAATGAAAAAGCCACGCTTTTTCCAATCCGTCATTCGATTTGACGGTATAATAATTATTCTCCATTTGTGTTGTCATACAGAACATACACATTAAAATTACACATTGCAGTGTCGATAGTTAGTTTATCTGTAGAATAAAAGCTCTTTTTAATTGTAAATCATTGTGCTTTCTTTCATTCACCTCGCCTCACTCCTAGATACATAATAGTTATACAATTACTCCCATTGATTATCAATTTATTATCACTGGTATTTCTTTTTATTATTTTCACAAATTCGCTTGTATTTATATTTATTCATATACATATCTTTTTCAATTTTCCCCCGTGACACCTATTTATCTCCTGCAGGTCGGGGAAAACCATATGCATGTGTATGCTAAAAATCGTGTCATCTGGAAGAAAAAATAAAAGAATCAGTAATTTATTCGCAATATCCACAAATATATAAATATTATTTAATTTCATTAAAGAATTATTCAATCAATTTAAATTAATCAAAAATGTTGTATTAAACTTGGCGTTGCAGGTACAACCAGGTACATCACCAGTTCCACCAGGTCTTCAAGGCGTTAATGTTGGTCAACAGGGAATGTTCATGGGCCAGGGTATGGGCGCAGGAAGAGCAGCAGGTTTTCCAGTTGGTGCTGTTGGAAATAGTGCATTACAAGGTCCATTGGCATTTTTGGAGAAGACTACGAGCAACATCGGCATGCCCGAGAGGCGGAGTTGACGCGGAAGGGGGAGGGGGCGGGGACGGGGTCGCGGTAGAGGCCGAGGAAGAGGTCGCGGTGTCGGTGGTGTAATGCCACCGCCATCACCAATCCTCGACCCCACCGATTCTGTATCCTATGCTGCTGCTGCCGCCGCTGCTGCGGCTGCCGCCGTCGCCTCCTCACCCCTTCCCTCTCAACAACAACAGCCTCCACCCTCATGCACCTGATCAATTTTGTTTTGCATTTATTTTAAATTTTTTTTCTTCTTTCATTTCATTTTGTTCAAAGCACATCCTTTATGCGTTTATTATTTTCCAAACATTCCAATAGAGACTATTCTTGGGTGTATGTGTGTGGGTGTGAGTGTATGTGTGTAATATTGATTTTTAATTTCATTTTTTGTTCGGACAAGAGAGTTTTTATTATTTTCTTAATTTCTTTTATTTTATTCAAGGGGGAAGAGAATTGTTTTTTTTTTTTTAGAGTAAAATGCTGCACGATTGCGATTGTAAATTATTTTTCTATCTTTCATTCTATACACATAATTTATCTTGGGCGGGTATTTTAAATTGTTAGTGAAAAATAAAAACAAAAGGGAAGTATGATCCAAGAAATTATTCTAATAATTTATTATTATAATTCTTAAATAATGCTTTATGATATGTATTATATGTAGAATCGTAGTTGAAAAGTGTGATTTATGTGCGAATGTTTGTATGCGGGAATCAAAAGATTGTGCGGGTGATGTTTTTTTTTAATTTATATTTATTTATTATTAATTTTTTTTTTCAATTCAACAAATAAATTTTTATACTATTCAACTGTATTTATTTTTAATTTGAATTGTTTCTGTCACAAGGACTGTCACAATTGTTTACAGAATTATTGTAGCTGTTTTATATGGCTCGTATTCCTACATTAATTATGAACAACATTCGGTATTAATTGTTATTTGCTCTGGAGACAATATATTATGATGTGATTATTGAAATTCATCATTACCGTTATTATTATTATTATTCTTTTAAAAATTGAATAGTTTTATTAAGTACCATTTGATACAAATAGGCTGTACAAAGGGAGTAAAAAAAGAATCTTGATAAACATAATCAAAATATGTAAGCTTGTTGAAGCTCATCATAATACGACGTGTAAAAATGACCGAGTAAGAAAAGGAAAAATTCCTAAAATATAAATTGATAAGCCACTGAACGAGAATTATTTCTTGGACTTTTCATTTATCAGTTTCTTTTGATATATGCTCTCCAGTTTGATATATAATTTACATAGACCGGAGTAATATTTAATATCTGAATTTGTGGCTTGAAATAAAGTGCACTGATTGCGTTTTTACAGTTGGTAAAAAAAATGTTTTTAGGCAGATAATGATTGTAAAAATTGAATGAGTGTTCTCACAGGTCGCCCAGCCATTCCCGGTTGCAAATAGCTGACATCATCGACATTTGGACCCATAACACCAGCAATATCAAGATGAAGCCAGGGAGCATCAGGGCTGGCAAATTCGCGCAAAAATCCAGCAGCTACACATGAGCCAGCACCCTTTGCCTTGGGCATATTATTAAGATCCGCGCTCTTGAATGGCTCTGAAAAGCAATTATAAATTTATTACTACTCATAAAAAATAGATTAAATATTATGGAATTATATATGAATGACTGAAATTAATAACTCACTGGTCATTCTATTGTTATACGCTTGCCACAATGGCATTCTCCAAACGCGATCACCAGTTATAGTACCAGCGGCTCTTAATGTTTCCCAAAGTTCACTGCTGCTGGAAAATACTCCAGTTGCTGCGCCACCAAGAGCAATCGCTATCGCTCCTGTTAACGTTGCGATATCGAGAGTGAATTTCGGCTTAAATTCAGCGGCATAGCACAAAGCATCAGCAAGAATTAATCTTCCCTCGGCGTCAGTGTTATCAACAATAATTGTCTTGCCATTCATGGCAGTAACAATGTCACCGGGTTTTGTTGCGGATCCTGATGGAAGATTTTCCGTTAATGGAATCAATCCGACGATATTCACTTTCAATTTGAGCTCAGCTGCTGCTTTTATTGCTGCCACAACACAAGCTGCACCGCCCATATCTGCACGCATTTCATCCATTGACCCAGCAGACTGGAATAACATTATTTATATTATTATCAACTGATTTAATAATAAATTTATATTGATTATTTTTTAATTGTGAAGAATTATTTTACTTTAAGACTGATGCCTCCGGCGTCAAAGGTCACACCTTTTCCCACAAATGCAATGGCCACATCACTGGGCGAGGCACCTTTATAATGAATCTCGAGGAATTTTGGTGGTTCAATACTACCACGAGCAACACTTAAGAATGATCCCATTTTTTTCTCCTCAGCCCATGCTTTATCGTGAATAATAACTTGTATACCAAGTGCACTGAGGACACTAGATACAGTTTGACTGAAAATTGTTGGTGTCATTAAATTTGCAGGCGAGTCTGCTAATCTCCGAGCCCAATTTTGTGCGTCAGCCTTAATTTTTCCAAGTTGCCAGTCTTTCCTGAAAAAATATGAATTACAAAAATTAATTCATCGCATTAATTTTAATCGCGAACTTTCGCTATTTTTGTTTTTTCATTATTCAATTTAACTTACACTCCTTCTGTGCCATATAAATTAACATTTGGTAATATCTTTTGCTTGGATTTATTTTTGAATTCTTGAAATATCCAAGTTGAAAGTATTGAACCTTCAGCAGCTGCTTCAGCGTCACCCATGGGCTCAACATCAATGTCTTTAATATCAACAGCGTCAAGAGCATTACAACCAGCTGGAAAATTGACAAGAAAATTACTTCACATTTTGTATTTATAATTTTATAGATCAATTAGATAATATAATGATCATATAAAAGTAGTGATTTATTGATTTTATTTATTAATTTACCTGCAACTGCACTCCGAATATTTTCTCGATTTTCGTCGATTTCCTCCAGTAAATTAACTCCAAGATTGCGTTTTCCAAGTCCGACAACTGCGACACAAGCATGTTCGCCATCATCCAGACCCCAGAATATTCGAGTCTTTGATTTTTTTATCTTTGGACCGGCACTGTATCGTGATATTTAATGAAGTATTAATTATTTATACTACATGAAATATTTAAGAAAAAATAAAATTAATATTAAATTTAATATTAAAGTTTGACGTCTAAATAAATTGGCTATGGCTGCATAAAAAGAGAAATAATTAACTTGTATTTTTTAATTTTCATTTATTTTACAGTATAACTGGGATCAACTTGAAATAATTGCACAAATGTATACTTTTTTTTTACATTTTAACATTAAGTTTCATATCTTTGCGCGTGTTTTATTTCAAAATATATTCTAAAAATATAATAGAATTACTTCCGAAACTCTTTTTGACATTCAACACGCTAATTATATGATCTACTTATATACTTTTACTTATATATTTCTTCCTCTATCTAAATAATCTTAATTAAACACAACTGCATATCGGCACAAAATAACTTGATGATTGTAAGAATCTTCAAACAAATATCTGAATTTCGTTTCTAACTTTCAATAATTTTTAGTGGACGAAATTTAATAAAATAAATGCAAGATTTTTTCTCATACATTTCACCTGATCATTTTAAGTTGCTGTCAAGGTACAGTATGTACATTTATTTTTCCATTGCAGGCAACTAATCTCAATTTCTCTGTTAGATAACAACCTATTTTGCATTCTAATTCAACATCGATATCAGCGATCTATATTAAAATTTATTTAACGTCATCTTGACTCCATCAAATTAAACTTTTTGTATTGTAGGTTATGGTGCTATTTTTTTTCCAACACTACTAATCTTATTATATATTAAATAATAACATAATTATGAATTAATATATTCATTCGTTCATTCATTAACAAAGTTACACACTAAACTTTACAGCTGAATAATTCATAACGAAAAAAAAATAAAATTAAACATACAAAACTTATCTGTTAAAAATAAAAATACATTAGAGCCAGTTGGATACATCTATTATTAAAAATAAAACAATATTTTCTACTCTTATCTAATTATATATTGGCACCATGTTTGTACGTATATATATACATATATATGAATGTGTACGTTGAATTTTCATTTTAATTGTTTGAATTGTTAGAGCAATTATTCTTCGTGATATGAAGCAACTCTACATTAATCCTGTTGTCAATGATTTTCTTTATCGTCTTGAATAATATAATAACTATTCAATTTATCTGAATATTATACTATAACTGAGATTTATAATTCATTAAAGCTCAATTAATCGAACAAATAAAGAAAAAACAAGTAATAATCATTTATTTTTCTTGTATCAGTGAAAAAGAAAATAATTTAATCTGCTTTGATTTACGTATTATTCATTGGATTTTGTGCATTAACTATTTCTCCATTGTTAAATCAAGTGAATAGAGTACATCAAGAACAATAAGACGATAAGTCGTATTAATAAAAAAAAAAATAGTGTAGCTAATAATTATTTCTGAATTTATATTATTTTGAAATTAAATAAATATCTATTTTGACTGTCAAATATTTTTCCATCAACTCATTGCTCTAAAGTTGTGTAATATTACTATTCATGGTTGAATTAATTAGTTAATTAACTAATCTATAAATTGATTTATGAATTATTTTTTCATTTTCTCAGATTCGACTTGATTCAATCAATAGCCTAAATGGCATGGAGATTTGCTGAATATGTACGATTGTGTTGACAACGATTACTTAAACTAATTCGAGAATTTTAATAATTCCTTGTGAATTGGCTGCAACAACAACATTTGACATCTGTCGCCAACAAACTGCGGATACAAATTCATTTGGATCTTCCTCACGTCTATCTTGTAATTCCAATACACTTCTAACTGCATCAAATTTATATGAAAATAATTGTTTAGTTAATCCTTTATAATAAACATAAAGAGCATTATTTTCCGAGCCACAAGCAACGTAGTCGCCATCAGTTGCAAGCCCAACAAAATTTTTCTCATTAACATGACCAACGAATGATCGTAGACAATATGGCTTATTAATATTCCAAACTTTTAACTGTGAATCCGTACTAGCAGACACAATTTCTTCTTTATTAATGAATTTAACATACGATACGGCTTTACGATGTCCTTTAAATATACACAGAGCTTCTTTCATATTTCTTAAATCATAATAATGTACACAATGGTCAGCCGAGCCAAATGCTAAATGACATGAACTGCGTGGATTAAATTTAACGCAACATACATTTGCTTTAGCTTCAAGTGACGCCACCGAATGATCAATATTCAGTGACCAAAGTTTAACTCGGGCGTCATCCGAGCCTGAAGCTATTAATCTCGTATCAACATCATTAAAGTCAACAGACCAACATCGTTTTTCGTGCTCTTGAAAAGCTTTAATTCGTTGACTAGTTGCGGCATCCCAAACAGTTACAGTTCCCTCATAATCCGATGATGCGAGCATTCCTTTATGATAAGAATTCCATGAAACACACGAAATTTTTGAGCTCGATACCATTTCTTGACACGGATAATGAATATCGACAGAGTCTCGTGCAACTGCTCCATAATCAAATACTTTAATTCGTTTTGTAACACCAGCAATGGCAAAAAATTCGTTGTCTTTATCGAATTCAATGCTAGAGACAATTGTTGAATTATTAAAAATATCCGATGAATAATTGAGCGTAGCTAATGGACGTAGTGAACTATATCTTGAGAATTTAACAAGATTTTCACGAAATACATCAAGACCAGAGCTCAAACCATGAATTGTATCAACTGGTGTACCTTTATGATGTTGAGTACCAAGAAATAAATCTTTTGCTCGTGCATCGAAATAGCATTGAACAAAATCTTCAAAATGAGCGTGCATACGCTTTCTCCTTATAGCTAATGTTGAAACAGTTGCATAATCCGGCTGTTTTTCACAATCTGCATTTGTTGTAGTTGCATTTTCATTAATTGCTGCCGATTCATTTGGCTTTACCATATTAGAATCAATAATATCAATTAAATCAATCATTTCTTTTCTAATCGCAGACATTTGTACAGTATCATTTTCACCAGAACGTTTTAAATCCTCGATACGAGGACATTTACTCTGAACTTCACGCAATATATTTTCCACCTCTTCCATATCACGTTTAATTAATGCTACTTCCTTTTGCAATTGATTTTTTTGTTCCTCCTTTTGCCACAATAAATGTTTTAAAAATTCATGAAGCAATTTATTTTGTGCTGCACACGATTCAGCTTCCAATAAATGTTTTCTTTGCGTCAATACTTCCAACATAACATTAACATCGGGTAAAGTTAAATTAGCACTTTCAGCAGCAACAAAATCTCTCAAACCATCGCAAAGTGGTGGCACAACATCAGCGCCAATTCCACTACCTCTTAATTTTCCTTCACTTCCACCACTTTGAGTACATCCAAGTTCGCTAATGCCCTTTATTCTCGTTTTATATTTGGATATTAATTCGTTAAGAAGAAAATTTGGGAATATATCTGGTTGACCAAGAGTACAACTACATTTTGGACATCTTCCAATTGTTTCTAATGTTTTTAAAATGCAACGATAACAAAATGTATGACCACATCTTGTTATATGCGCTTCTTCAATTATCTCAAAGCATATTGGACATAAATAATCGTTGGTTTTATCTTCTATTGAGCCACCAATACCGTGCAATACATTTGCTGATTGTAAATGGCGTTTACTAGTAACAATTGGAGGTGTTGATCCACTGCCACCAGCCACATTATTACTACCTCCACCACCGACGCCACCACCTGGAGTACTAGCATTAGACATTGCAACTAATTTTTAATTCAATAGCTTTTCACTGATTCGAAATAAACGTTTATCACAACCCATATAATATGACGAGCGATTAGCCTCACAACATGTTCGATAGATAATACGAATGTTTCATTATTCTCACAATGATAAAGCCTATTGACATACAATATCGCAAGTTATTCATTCGTTCTTTTTTTTTTTTTCTTTCTTTGCTTATTTTTATTCTATCCCTCTTTCAACTTCTTTTTCTTGGGCCTAGTCCCGCCTGAAACAATCAAAATAATGCCAGTGAGCTCTTGGACAAGTTTTTTTGGCTTGATAAATAATCTCGATAGGCGAGAATAATACAAAGTAATATTCTGAGACTAAAGATTTAAAATTGTATTAAAATTGTTGGTTGTTTCATCTAATTTTATAATCATAAAAGATTAAATTATAAAGATGAAAGAATTGATTGGAAAAAAAAAAAGAAACCAAAATGTAATGAAGTCAAATAAATAATAATAAATATTGATAGAAACATGTTGGATGAAAAGCTCAGGCAGCATTATAGAAATTGTTTCAGGTGTTTATTTGAAAAAATAATTATTGAATTTTGTTGTGAATGGCGAATCATCGGATGATAAGTGAACACAGATTATATTACTTTTCGTTTAATAGGTTACATTCTTTTCTTATATTTCATATCGATCGCTTTTTTTTTTCTTGAATGAAATGTCGCTGGTATCGCTACGATATTCAATAATATTTTGGAATTTTTGCATAAACCCAATTCTCAATTGAAATTTAAGTGATAAATGTAGGAATTGAACTTATGAAAAACATGAAATATTTAAATCAAATTTTACTTATCTACATTTATCAGTGTTTTGATAAGTTATCATTCCCCTCTTTTAGAATACAAATAGCTAAGCAATTTATTTCAATTATAATCAACGAATGATAATGAACGTATTGAAATAAATAAAAGTATTTATGGACATGAATTGAACAAATCAAGAATGATGAAAAAGAGAAATAAATAACAGGCAGCAACAATAAAATTCAATTACACCATAACATATTTTAACCTAAATATTGAAAATAATTCTCATAATTAATTCACCTATTTCTTCAATTAATTTCAATATTAATAACAAATACTTACAGATTAATGTTTGCCAGTAATTTCCCATTCACGAGCTCATTATATTTAGATGCAGAGGGAGTTAACACAACTTCATCTTTATTATCTGACTCATAAACACCAAGTACTAATCCTCTCTGCAATAAAGAAAAAATTCTTTTAAAAATCATGAAAAAAAAAAACGAATATATAAAATACACAAATCTAGAGCAAAACAAATTACAAGAATATAAATTAATCCATGTTAATATTCCATTGTAATTAAATTTTAAATGTGTATTGATATCCCAAAATACTCTTTTATCAATCAATTATAAAATTTGATTAAATTGAACGCAATCAATTGTCATAAAATTATCAGTAATACTCAACATTTAATCTTTCTCAACACACATACTCTTCACATATTTATATATATATATATATACATCATTCATATGTGCACTCACATATAAATCACATACAGATACATACATATACATATATTTTTTTTTGCTTTATATATTTATAATCTATAAAGTTCATTAAAATTGAATATCATTTAATGATTGAGACGCCCAAATTGTAATATTCAGCTGAAAAATAAAATTTTATGTAAATATTTAGGCAAATTTATTGTATTAATTTATTGAGAAATGCATAATGCAAATATGTATTCACATAAGCAGAATTCTATACATATGTACTGTTGTTACATTTATTAAAATGCAGGACAAAAAAAAATACCACGTGAAAAGCGATATTTATTTGTAATAGTGTAATGGATAATAGTAATTTTAAAAATTGTAAAACATTAATGATAATATATACCTTCATTTTGAGACAGCTGCTGTAGGTACGAAAATGATATGAATTATTAGCAAGCCGCAGAATCACCTTAGTTCCAATACCTCCAATGAGGAATAATACCATGACTTGCTCGAACGTGAAGGAACGAAATCATCGGCGCAACGCAAACTCCAAAATTTCTCGTCAACATCATTGGTCAATTTTCTACATTAGCCATTTTGCGATAGCGCAAGCGTCGTGTTTTCCGCCATTTTGAATTGTATTGATCAGTTGCAGAATATTTGAATTGTTATTGAAATTATAATGAATATGATAAATGATGATTGTTGAGTGATGATGGAAATATTGTTTATTGGAAATTTATTAGATTTTGGATTATATGGAATATATTATTTTGATATTTGTTTAAGGGAATAAAATTTTGTTTTGATTTTTTTCCCGCCTTTTTATATACATGACGGATCGTGAATAATGTATACTACACACACATGCGCGATGTGCATTCTGCGCATGGTGTAAGATGACAATAAGGTATATGCGTTTGACATAAATTTAATTCTTAGTTTCCATTGGTTTAATGAATTTACGACTCTTTTTTCAACCAATTTCAAATCGCGATGATACTCAACATCGATTCGGTCCATAAAGCGATATTTTATTCAAAAGAATTGAGATTTTATCAATAAAAAAATAATCATTATAATATAACCAACAAAAAAATTTTTTTTTTCAATAATACAAACCTATATTTATCAACTTTATCTTCATCTTCATTCATTAGTTTTTTAATCATTTTATTATACTTTAGGATCAAAAATGTTTATTTATAATAATTATAACAATCGATATATTATAACACAGTTGTAATTGTTGAATGTGACTATATATTATCATCAGGCAAATTTGAATTTCATCCTAATCACAATAATTAATTTTTCAAGATATAATTTTCAGATCCTTAATTCTATCAAATTCTCTCATACATCTATAAAAATTGTCAAAAATAATAAATTACACATTATAATACAAAGTTCAAATTCCTAATAAATATTTTTACTATAAATGTTTTGTGTATTTAAAAAAAAAACTGAGGTTACAAACTCTCTAGTCTACGTCTACCTTGAAGGTACATATCTTATACATATGCATATAGTATACCACATATCCTGATCGGCTCTCAAATCGTACTGTAAGATCGGCCATGGTCGTCGATGAAGCAACGACCTAAACTTCATTTCTTGTGTGCCTTGTAATCCATTTTGCATAGTTAATAAAATCATAAACATACGACTTGAAATTACCATTGATAAAAATTATCCAGTCATTCGATTTTTAAATAATAAAAATTCACCATTTTTACTCTCATTGATTAAATCAATAGAATGATATATGAATATAAAAATAGATATATTTATCAAGTAAATATGGCTTGTGAATAAAGAGAATTATCCAGCGACATTCCAGCTGCCTCAACGAATGTATTTGGAATGCTGAAAGATCAAGATGGTGGTAGCCATAAAGAGAAGGCACAGTTATGTCATGAATTGACATTAATTATTTTTCACATTAACGTATTTCAAGTAAGTATCTGAAATATAAATTATTTATAATTCAATACAAACATATTCATCATTGTAAAAATTGATATATTAAAAAATCACTTGATATTTAATATAAAAGTAAATTATACACATTATAAAAATGTATATTGATATGTTGATTTGATCCTAAAATTTTTTCTGATAGGTTGAAGAATGGAATGGATAACTCATGTCCTTTGCTATTGTCCTCATATGGCGATCAGAGTGGCTCTGATCGAAAAATTAGCCATCAACTTCAAAAGCTTTCGCTATACACTTCAGTATCTGACTCAATTGATTTGGGATATCACACACTTGATAATAATCCATGCAGATCATTACCATCACCGTCTATTATTAAAGTACCAATTAGACAACATCAACAGCATAAACGAAATTACGCTATTGGTATATTGCAGTTAGATGAAAATGTTTTATTGAAAATTTTTAGTTGGTTAAGTACACGAGAACGATGTACATTAGCGCAAACTTGTCGAAGACTTTGGGAAATAGCGTGGCATCCATCATTGTGGAAAGAAGTGGAAATTCGTTATCCACAAAATGCCACAATTGCATTGAGATCAATTGCAAGACGTGGATGTCATTCTTATATTCGACGATTAATTGTTGAATGTGCTACTGGATTTTCCGGATTATTTTCACTGCTACCATTTGCCAGTTTAACATCTCTGGTGCTTCGTCATTCACGACGAGTTAGCGATGCCAATGTGACAATAATATTGGACAATTGTGTTCACTTGAAAGAACTTGATTTAACTGGATGTGTTAATGTAACACGAGCTTATTCTCATGTAGGTTCAACGCAATTAGAATCATTGGATCTTAGTGATTGTTATGGAGTTGATGACTCTGGATTGGTATTGACTCTCTCACAAATGCCACACCTCACATTTCTTTATTTGCGTAGGTGTGTTCGGATAACAGACACAAGTCTTATTTCTGTGGCGTCTTATTGCACTTGTTTGCGACAATTTTCTGTGTCTGATTGTACACGTATAACAGATTTTGGAGTTAGAGAATTAGCTGCACGACTTGGACCATCATTGAGATATTTTTCTGTTGGTAAATGCGATCGAGTTTCTGATGCTGGTCTTCTTGTTGTTGCTCGACATTGTTACAAGCTTAGATACTTGAATGTTCGTGGTTGTGAGGCATTGAGTGACAGTGCCACTATTGCATTAGCTCGAGGTTGCCCGAGATTACGAGCTTTAGATTTGGGTAAATGCGATATTGGTGATCTAACACTTGAGGCACTCTCAACTGGATGTCCTAATCTCAAAAAATTATCTCTCTGTGGCTGTGAGCGTGTTACAGACGCAGGATTAGAGGCACTCGCTTATTATGTACGTGGATTACGTCAATTAAATATTGGTGAGTGCCCAAGAGTAACAAAAGTTGGTTATCGTGCAGTTAAAAGCTACTGTCGACGTTGCATTATTGAACATACTAATCCTGGATTCTCGAGTTGAATTATTTTAATGCTTTTTCATTTGTTTTTATATTTATTGCGACGATGCAATTTATATTCCAACAATAAATAACCTTGATGAGTTGTTTTTATAAAATATATTTACAAATCTATGCAAATGATTTTATATCTTGAGTTAATCAAAGACAAACATGAATTGGCTGTATAATTTTAAACGACGATATAAATAAATTTATATATATATATATATATATATATATATATATATGTATAATAAAACATATATATTTATTTAGAAATGTTTTTGTAATATTTAATAATAAAAAAATTGATTAATTAAATATTGTGTATTATCAATATCATAATTTTAAATATTTACATAAATTTGAGGGTATACCCGTATGTATTCACTCTTCAGAGCTAACTCAATGTTAAAATCTATGAATTTTCCATTAGACTTAAAATTATCTGTCTCTAAAGCATTTGATATTTAGGACAGTTCACTTGATGATTTATATATATCGCAGGATTCCACGATTCAAAATCGATTATTATTCTGAAGCAAGAATCGATATCTTTCGTCTTTCGATTAATCGAGAGAAATTTTTATGCAGATTAAAAATTCAAATTTTGGCGGGTTCAGCGCGATAAGTTTGCCGCCATGGCGCCATATGTTGTACGAATTATTTTTTTTCATAATGAATGAAGAAGTAAATGTATGCATTCAATTCACAAAAAAAAATATAACCTCTACCCCGTGTTGAGTGACGAAATTTCTAGATGTTTTTCACTACTGACACTTATAATCATCCAGTGAGTAACAGTCCACATCTTTATAATCGAAAAATTATATAAATTTGATTATTAATGGTATTTTGATTCAGAGATTAATGTTAATAATTAACAAAATAAAAATATGAATAGATCTGTGAGACGTAGACAACAAGGGTTAGAATATGGTCTTTATTTATTAGGAATGCAAGCAATTAATTATGGAATTGATAAAATTCCTTCGGTAACCCTCTTTGGTGTTATTGCACAGGTAATTTTTTTAACCTCATTGTAATACTATTAAAAAAATTCTTTTCACCTTATTACAATTTTTTTTATGTATATATAGGCTTTGCTGTATATTGGTGTGATTCAGGTGCCATGGAATTCTGAGGATGTATGCATATCAGCAGTGAAAATATTCAAATACCGAGATTGGCGATCATTTATATTCTCCAATTTTGAACATGGATCTGATATGCATTTGTATTATAATATGGTATCATTTATTCTTAAGGGAGCTTATTTAGAGCGAATGTATGGCTCTGTGAATTTTGGAATTCTTATTGGAATCATTTCACTCGGTTGTAGTGCATTATATGTTGGTTTATCATGGATATTGACTCAATTAACAGCAGATTATTCATATTATACTACGTGTGCTATTGGATTCTCTGCTGTGCTATTTGCATTGAAGGTGATTGTCGTTTGTGAAGAACGAGATAGACCACATGAAGTTGGTGGATTACGTGTACCAAGTCGATTTGCTGTTTGGGCTGAATTAATTTTAATTCATTTACTTGTGCCAAATGCATCGTTTGTTGGACATTTAGGTGGAATTTTAGTTGGATGCATTTATTGTTATTTGCCAATTGGTGCAGTTATTGATAATATTATCTATGGCATTACTAGAAGACCAATAATTCATGAAGAAGCGTTCTATTTTAGAAGACGATCAATGTTTTTTAGTTAGCAATATTTAAAAAAGAAGAAAATGTATGTTAATGTTTACATTATGAATATTTATTTATTTATTTTGTACAAATATCAAAAACATCTTTGAATAATCACTAAAACAAATTATTTGTGAGAAAGTATTTTATAATCACATTTATTTTCTTTTTTATATGACTTATTCTAATATTTACAATGTATTTTTTTTTTGTTCTATTCTTATGAGTAGAATAAACTTAGTTTTTTTTTTAAAGATGCTTTGGTAATGATGAAATGAAAAATTATTATTCAAATCATTTTCAGCCACTGTCATTATGCTATTTCGCGGCCAATACGACGTAATAAAGTATTCATTATTGGATCAACTGAAAAACAAAAAAATACAAAAGTTAATAATAATGTACAATTTTTATATAGATAGGAATACAATTTTGACTGTGATTATATGTACTTACTCTTGACTTCATGAGAACTATGGTAATATGGCACATCATGAAATGTACAATATGCACTAAATTTTCCAAAAACTTCTGGATTAGCATCAACTATTCCAGTATGTAAATATTTTTTTACCAGTGGTTTAAGCTCTGAAATATACAAAAACAATATTATAATTCCATGTTAATTTTCT
Source organism: Microctonus brassicae (assembly GCA_918226075.1). Taxonomy (NCBI): domain Eukaryota; kingdom Metazoa; phylum Arthropoda; class Insecta; order Hymenoptera; family Braconidae; genus Microctonus; species Microctonus brassicae. The sequence continues at coordinate 12,880,697 of OW445484.1, read as the reverse complement.
CAATTAAAATAATGATCGAATAAAATTGTACCTTTTGCCCATGAATTTATAACTAGAGCAATTCTTTGCCGAATCGATAAAACACTTTCAATACTGAGAAGTGCGCTGGATCTTTCATATTGATCCTTTAATAGCATATGTGTTGAAAGTAATTTAATTTGCCATACCAAATAATTAGTCGGTCGTTTATCAATGGCTTTAATACTCTTGTACATATTCACCCAAAGTGGTAATAAACTAACTTTGTCCTTGACAACACATTCATAAACAATAATTGCCAGAGTTTGTGAAAAATGTTTTTCCGAATTGGAGGCATCCAAATAATCAATATGAGAAACATTTGTGAGATTTTGATTATTTTTTATGGACGAAGACGCCTCACAAATTTCCATTTTTTCCGATGAATGTTCATATAATTTTACTTTTTCAATTGTATCACTAAAGTTGTTTATACCATATTCAGAATCAATCTTACTATGACTCGTGATACGTTTATGAAGAAAATACTTTACAATATTTAATACAATTTTGTCATTGGTAAACGACGTAACGTGTTCTTGTCTTGCTGCCCATGGAATAACGTCATCCATTGTCAAAATTTGCGCTATAAGACTCTTGAATCCATGAGGATCCTCTATATAAGATAAACATCCTGCTTTTTGTTTAACATACAGTGAATCACATTTTGCAAGCATACCCTCAAGTAATTGCCAATTGTGTCCACGTTCAAAGACAATTTCCCAATATCTGTCATCTTTTAATTCTACTTTTTCCAAACTTTCCAATTGTGGAAGTAAACATGGTGCGGTTAAAATAACTTCTTGACCTTTTGCCAATTTTTCCGATTTAAAAGTCAATTTAACTGTCGCATAACAATGCTTTCTATTATCAATATCTTGCGGTAAAATTAATCTTGGCTGAGCAGCAAGAACATAAAGATGTCTCAATGCTTGCAAATGATATCTATTATCATTGCTGTGCGTTGGAAACTTGGGAAATAATGATATAATTAATGCAGCAACTGCACTTGGACTATTTGAAAGTGTGTAACGTCCACCGCCTAAAAAAGTTAAGCCCAATGCCATGTGAGTGGCTAAATGTGATCCATAAGTGACAACACTGCCAGTTGGTCCTACTCTCGTTCGAATTTGCCGACATAATCTCATAATATCTAAATTTCCCGTACCAGCCATTACAACAGCCGATGCTAAAAGTGTTACATTAAGACATGTCTCAATTGTCGACTTTCCAGCAAGTTCACCCACTGATTTATGAAGCAGCGCAGCAAACATTTGAGTATAATTAAATAAAGTTTTAAAAGCATTTTCATTTGCTGTTCCTGCGTATTTAAAACCCAATGCCATACAAGCACCAGCGATAATATTGCAGTACGCCTGATTCATTGTTTCTAAATCAACGTGAAGTGTTATTTCTGGTGTTGGTTTTTGCAATCTATATTTATAAACAATATCAGGAACATGACTGGATACCCACGCTCGAGTTGGTTCAATATCATCCCACATTATCAATGAACTTGCAAGTATTCTCAATAATAATAAATCCGGTCGAACAAAATCCAAAAGAAATTGTGTATCAGGAGCGCGCATCCATTCGGCAACTGCACGATTTCCCGTATTGAAATACATAAGACCAAGTGCAATAGTTGCACCAGGACTCGTTACATCAATGTTTATTGAATCACCTTCACGTATCTGATAACTTGGTGATTTGTATTTATCTTTTTGTGCGCCGGTAAATGGTCGAACATTTCCACCGACCATATAGTAATGAAGAGTGTCTGGTATACTTCCCAAATCTGTTCCACCGCCTCTACCAAGAACAACGAGACCCAATGCAAGTCCAGCAGCAAGTGAATAAGACTCTCTATCAACACTATTTTTCATTTCCGGTCCAGGTGGTCGTCCAATTTCTGATAAAAGTGCATATGAAATATGTCGATGTGCAGTACCTTCATAAACTAATCCAACGCCCATCAATGCAGCCACTTGAACATTTTGTTGGACATTTAATTCAATGCTCGTTGGCGGAAGTAATGTTTCAATATGCAATGATAATAATTTAGTCATTGAGACGTCCATTGTGCCTCGATGTGTGGCAGATAAACCGAGTAAAAGACCAACATTTGTTGTTTCATGACACTCTACTAAATATTCATACATACTAAATGGCGCGAGATTTTTCAAATGTCCATTGAGACCTAGTGCCATTAAAAATCCAGAATGTTCAATTCCACATTCACTCTGTTGTTGTTTATTATAAACAATCCATGTTGAATCAATGTCAGATGCATTAGGATGAATTCGCAGCCCGGCTGCGACGCCATTGTGAAATAAAGGCCAGAGATTCATATTCGGTGGAACATCAATGTGACAGAGTTCAATAGTAGTGCCACGCAATGCAGTTTTACCAGTCAAACATAATCGTGGAATTGGTAATTGTTCAGTGATAATTGGTGTTGATGTTCTTAATGTAAACATTCCTCTTGCTACAGGCAATGCCATTGTTCGAGAGCACACAGCGCATAAATGTCGTTCTTGCTCCTCGATAAATTCATGATCACTTACTTCAGGCCGTTGTACAATAGCTATTCGTACAGGTCGTGCTGAATTAAGTAAACGACGCAGTTCAGCGATTCTATGATCTTTATTGAATCTTAATTTGAGAATTGAATCGTCAAATGACATTCCATCATCTTGCTCTGGATCACGAGCTACATAACTTGATGATCCTGTTGCTTTTGACTCTCTAGTTGATCCGTTGGCATCTGAATTTATTGAATGTTTTTCTAAAGCAGCCAAATCTTGACGATCAACCAATTTATAAGTTTGCGCTGGCCAATTAACCGGTGGCCTTTCTCTACATCGATGCATCACATCTTTGAATATGAGAGAAATACCCGGGGGTAGTATGTGCAAATCTTTTTTTTCCATACCCATTTTATGATAAAGATAAATTATCCGATCACTCGACGGGTGTTCAATTTTTTTTACAATTTCATTCTCATTTTTTATACCTGCCGTCTTCTGATAGTCAACTCGACTTCCTATTGGCACAATATTCTTCACGAATTTCTCCATCTCTAATTCATTAGTACTGTACTCGTGTGCAATTAAAGCAATCAATTGAACGATAAATTTTGTTCGTAAATTAACACGATTTAAATGAGGATACGGTGAAATTTCTACACCCATCAAAAGTTTGTTCACAGTTTCAAAAACACTTGGAGGCTGAATTGGCATGTAATTTAGCCAGATAATTTTTTGTAAATCTTGCGGTGTCATCTGAGATTTATTATTAGAAGTGTAACAATAATTAGGGAAATCTAAGAAATAATGATGCGAATACATCGGCAAATTTAAATCATTACCAAGTTGATGAAGCAATTGTGCTAGTAGCGGCAGACTTTCTGACATAACACAATTGAGTTTAAGATCTTCATAAAGAAGATGGAGTGAAAAGAGTACGAGTGGAAGATAGGGAAATAAAATTGCTTGAGAACTGATTTTTCCAATGTTCTCAACTGAAGCTGTTTTATTCAAATATTTGCTGCTGTTATTGGTGCCCGTAAATTTTTTCAAATGCAACACATCTTTCATGAAATTTTCCGAATGTTTATGCTCTAATGATCCTAGTATATTCATCCAATCATCTTGAGTACCCGATTCGTTTGTTCTCTGTTTTTTCGGTACAACAGTTGGACTATTTCTTTCTGTATGATAATCTTCGTCATTTTTCCTTATCAATTCAAGTTTATCAACTTCATAACCAAGTAATGTAAATAAAACAACCATAAATAAATGCCACTCTTGTGCAAGAGAAAAATCTTGTGGACCTGGCGCATTACGTGCCCCATACCATTTTACCAATAATTGCATGGCTAAATCACGTTGAAGCACACTTCTAAGTACATTTAAACATTTAGTCACCAACGGTGATGTGCTTAATGTTGGTAATGTAACACGATAAAATGATTTATTGCTATATTCGAGGGTTATTTTATTTCCTACGGCGTCTTTGAGCCCAATCAATTCTACATCAACTAAAGAATTATCAAGTAACATCGGCGGCCGACAATTTCCACCGACTGGACTCAAAGTGTGTAAAGCTTCCTCGAATTTGATGTCATAAGCCGATGCAATATTTTGTGATATCAACGAACTCCTACGTGGAAATGGTGAATTTAATTTATTATTCATATTATTATAAAAATAATTGCATCCGCTTATAGTTGGCAACAATAAACTTGAAATGTGAACTTTTCCAATGCATGATACGCCTGAATAAAGCGATATACCATTTGATAAATCAATTATGGCAATCATATTCAAGCTAGGTAAACTCACAGCGTCTTTAGCGCTAATGCTTGTAGCCATTCCAAATATAATTTGTTGTTGTTTATTAGTTTTCTCTAATCTTACGAGACACAATTGCGATCTAGTAGGCACTAAATATCCCAAGTAGCCTTGACCAACTAAATCAGTTGTCAATAATACTTTTGATGCTTTTCCTGGTATTATATCTTTTTGTAAATTTATATTTTCCGTCCAAACATGATCAAGACAAATTTCCGGATACAATGGTTTGCTAGTAGTTCTTGGAATATCCTGAAAATGAAAACTGTTTGAAGTAAGATTGTGATGCGATTGGCACATCATTGTTGCCATAGTATTTTGGTAAATTCGTGTTTGATGTATCATAGAACCACCGCCCATAAGTGGTGAAAATGTGGGATACGTTGGCGATTGGCAACGTGAGATTGTTGCCATTGGACTTTGTGATCTTGAATGAGTAGAATTTTGATGCTGTTGTGAGGGTGAAGGACCAGCACCACTACCACCACCAGCAGCACCACCGCCACCGCTACATGAAGCTGTATATGATGTTCCTCGTGAACCAAATGGACTACTTGATAATCCTATCCCAATTCCACTCAACTGGCGATTCGGTATACCAAATAAATTCATTTGTGTTTTTGTGTTGCAACTTTTGTTTGATATATTAGGACCGAGATGAAGTGGCGAAGCGTTTGTTGAATTGTTTAATATACTTGAGGTCATGTCACATAAAACTTGACGCTCTTCCATCGATGCTTTACGAATTTTATATACTGAATGTAATCCATTTTTCGTGTCATAAACAACACCTAACGATGGTTCAGCGCTTGTGAATACTATTTGTTGGTTTGATTCACACATATAATTTACGCCACCATGTTTTATCAATACAGGACATATTTCGTCCAATGGATGCGTTAATGAGAATGCTATTGGTAATGTGCTACTGTTTATATCAGTTTGTGCAGTCCATCTACTTGCTTCAAGCGATGTAGAATGTGAAGATGTTGGTACTTGTGATTTTTCCATTAATATCCCATATTTAGTTGGCCACACAGCTGATATTTGAAATTGTAAACTTGACACATAATCTTCACCTTTATCTGTGAATACTCTAAGTGTATAAGAATCAAACAGACATATACACTCTACAGTATTTTCAGTCTCGTTGTCATTATCGTTATTTTCCTCATCTCTCCTAACTAAATTTGGTGTAGTTGTGCTAAATGTACTCCATAAAGCATATTTAATATCAGAATCACATGTGTATGATGTTTGTAAAACTCTAGTAAATTGCGTGCCTTTAGAATGAATAGCAATTTTGCCAGAACAATAAAGTTCTTCCTCGCCAAATTCTTCACTAGCACGAACTAACCAAAATTCCTTTGGTGTTCGCTCTGATATATTTACTTGACTTAATTTTTGGAGAAGAGCACTATCATTTTGGGTCGTTTGATTTTCCAAATTTTGTTGATGAATAACAGACCCAAGATGACGTTGATAAGTCTGGCGTCCACCTGGTACATACTCCTATTATAAAATAATTTATTTGAGGTTAGAAATTCTAAAGAAAGTAAAAAATATGAAATTAAAATTACAGTAATTGAATATAATTATTAAAAATATCTTCAATGAAAAATAATAAAATATATTTTATTATTATACCAGCGGATCTGAGGCAGCAATCATTCTTTCCTTGGTTTCATCCAGATTTGCGGAATTTATTTTTAATATAATATAGAAGAAAGAAGAAAGTGTTATTTTCTGTTAAATATATCCAGAACGTTCATGAATTTATTGAATTATATGATATTCACGCTGTTGATGCCATAGTTCATGAATGATGTACATGACTTGTTGGTTTATAGGTTAAATATGGCGGGAGCCATCTTGGAATGACGCTAAAAATGTTGTGTATATATATATATATACACGTATAATACGCAAATCAGATATGTAATGGACTTATTAATTGAGTTAATGATATATATTTATCCAAAGTTTTATTCACCACAGTATACATATTTACAAATAATTTGCAAAACGGCTGTTACTGTATACACGGTCATCGATGGCCTTACGATTTTTCAAACATATTTAATCTATGATATTTGTGTATCGGAAAAAAAGCGTTTTTTTCAATCTTTGCTGTCTTTTTATTTCTTTTATATAAGATATCCTGGGATGAATTGAATATGCTAGTATAACAAAGTACATAAAAAAAAGCATAACATACATGAACTCCAGTTGTTTCTACTCTTATAAATATTGATAACAAAAAAAAAACCATAAGATTAATGGGATTAATATTGAGAGTTGAATTTATTCGTTGATTATTCATTTCCCAGAGGGATTCATAAAATAATAAAACGTTTTTCATATAGATATTTGAATTATTATTTTTGCTTTGTTTTTAAAAAAAAAGGGATGTCATCTTATTTAATATAAATTTAAATACAATTATAGAACATTTAAATAAGTTAATGTAGAATGCATAAATTAACTTTTACGACATGTCCTATTTTTCAATGATTAGCTATAATTTTATATAAATTATCACACTTGTTCCACGCATAAATATGTGGCATCCAATAAGTAGTGAAAAACAAAATAAAGCAGATTGCGCGTGTATATTTGAACACGTGAAGTATATTATATCGCGTGTGAGTTGATCACATTCATATTCATAGTTTTCGTTAAAAATAATCATGCGATTAATCATCCCTTTTTCTGTCTCACTTTCTTTCTTCTTTTTTCTGTTGAATTCGACAGATACTCTGTGCATTCAGAAGGTTTTGCGGTGTATCGCTCTACTACCTTCCTCATCATATTCACGTTTGCTCACCCACATTTTCTTGAATGTATCTAGGGAAGCGAGAATTGATCCTCCGATCCAAGTACTATATAAACGTTCCTGCGGTGCTGATATCTAATGGAAAATAAATAAAACAAATAACATATTGTATGAATAATAAATCAATATAAATAATATTACCCTGATTTTTATGTCCTTCGGTGCCATTTTACGAATCTCAGACAATAATCGATCGCCAAAGCCCTAAAATAATATTAATTTCAATAATTTGTTTTCTCATTATAAGAAATCAAATGTATTTTTTTTGTAGACACAGCGAAATAATGAAAAAATAATTTACCCGGAACAACGTTGAACCGCCAGAGAGGACAATATTTTGGAAGAGTACCTTCCTTAAATCCAAATCTGATTTCTGAATTGAGTACATTAAAACTTCATGCAATCCTTCACACTCTTCACCAATTAAATCTGGTCTGAATAATACTTCAGGTGATCTAAATCTCGCAGGACCAATCTAAAAGATAACATAATTCATTAACAATCATCTTCACAAGTATCAGAAAAAAAATTTTTTTTTTTTTTTTTTTCATATATTTACATAAATATTTATAACGTCACTTTGATTGTAACAATTTACACACCTCTAAAAAGCTACCGTCAGGCAAGACATATTGAAATTTCTCCGTCTCGACAGTTTCCTCCTTTTGTGGATTACTTGAGAGGTAGCAAGAACGTTCCTTAATCGTCCGTACAATTTCAAATTCAGCTGTCGTTTTGAAATTAACACCTTCTTTACGTAGTAATAGTCTAAGATACCTAGTAACATCTCTTCCAGCAATATCCACCCTCATTATACTATGTGGCATCGCGAAACCCTCATAAATTGGTACAGCATGTGTGACACCATCTCCAGCATCGAGAACAACACCTGTTGTTCGTCCTGTTGCGTATAAACTCAGAACAGCTTGCATTGAAACAAATAAAGCAGGAACGTTAAATGATTCAAAAAATATTTCAGCTGCACGTTCGCGATTTTTTCTTGGATTTAACGGTGCTTCTGTGAGTAACACAGGATGTTCCTCGCTGAATGTTGATAATTGATCTTTACTATAAACATACGACCAAATTCTTTCCATGTCATTCCAATCAGTTACAATTCCGTGCTCCATTGGATAACGAAGTGAAAGAAGGCCACGGTGTTCTTCTGCTATAGGACCAACAAATAAATCTCCTTCCAGTGCACCCGCCATTACACGCACGTGCTTTGGCCTGCCTATGCTAATTGTAACAGAAAAAAATAATAGAATTAGTTTTAACCACGCATAATAAACAAATATAAGTACTTGAATCATCATGTGAGTTTTATTCCAGTCGTTCATTGGGAATGTAACCTCAAAAATTTATTCATTCATTCATTCATTATAGAATAAAATTATAAATTTTACAATTTATTATACTTACTAATTTGGAAACCTGCATTTTGGTATTTGATCACCGGCAAAACCTGCTTTTATCACTCCAGAACCCTAAAAATAAATTGAATTATAATTATAATTTTTTTTTAGTTTACTTAAATCAATTGAGTCATAAATTTTGGCCATTGTGACTTCATTGAAATTCATGTTAAATTGTGATGTCTCAATATTTAACTGAATGTGAAAGATATAAAAAAAATTCCTTGAATTATCAAAGTAAATGTTAATGTATTAATTTCAGCAAATATAATTTTGAAATTACTTTGTATATTATTCAGACATCGGCATATAACAATATGGCTCGGTTCATTTGACACATTCTGAGAATGAAAATGGAAATAGAAACAAATTTTTTGGGAATTTATTAAATTGAATAATGATATAATTGTTATTAAACTTACATTATCAATGACAACGGGTTGATTAACAATAACATCATACGGTTCCATTGTTGGTGCTTTAATATTATGTTTTCTCAATAAAAGTTAAAATTTCTAAAATTCCACTTTTATTTTGTCTTATATGTACATTTAGAGTACACACCTTTAAAACTACCCTATATGCATCTATATAGGGTGTGCGAATTGAAAGAAATTGGACGGTTGATTGGAAACGTTTCCTTTTTTCTGTTGCGGTATCAGCGACAAATGGAAATAAACCCTTACAGTAGATTAATGCAGTATTTGTTATTATTTATTATTATGAGTATTTGCACCGTGCAAATGAATGGAGAGGATTTAAGGATTGTGCGCATGCGGTGGAGAAGTTGTGAACTTTTGAGAGCGACAGCGCATTACATTTCAATACGTTTATAATACAAACATGGGTTTTCGGAAATGCTGTATTTTACATTGTTCAAATACAACAAAAAATAGTCCGTATCAATTTTATCATTTCCCTAGAGCCCAACATAAATTAATTCAAAGGGCAAAGTGGGTTGATGCTGTGATAAAACAAAAGTAAGTCACATAACCCAACTTTTGCAATTATATGATTTAATCATAAATATGCCGAAAAAAGATGAATGTTTTAATTTTATGTTCAAGATAAAATGTCCTAGAATATTGTAAAACCGATTATCCGTTTTAGTGCTTACAATTCAGATTGGAAACCAAAAGGAACAGACGTGATTTGTAGTGCCCATTTTATTGGGAATAAAAAAGGAGAGGAAGTGTTGAGTCCCAGTTATATCCCAACAAAATTTTCTTTTAATAAAACTGAATTTTTGGATGAAGATGCAATTGTATCAAGGTAAATTTTTAATATGTGAATTGATTTGAAAGTGATATTTTACACCTAAGTATTTTGATTTCAGACATAAGCGATTCTTGAAGCGAAGACTACAAAATAAAACATTTACTAGCTTTGTCAAAAAAAATAATTCAACACCTGCATCAATAATGCTGCAGTCAACGAGTGATTCAACGTTTGTAGATCGAGATAATGCAGATTTGAATAATTATGATGTTTTGACAGTTAATTCAAATCAAGATCAAGGATGTCAAGTAGATTTTTTTGCACAATGTCATGAATTTGATAAGGTTTTCACCTGTAACAGATATATTTATGGCCATAATACATGTGATGCTGAAATTCAAACTGAGATCAAAATACCAACAAATAAAATAATAATAACTAATCCGAAACGTTTCAAAAACCAATGTTGTGGTACGCCGCAGAAAACTTTAGTAGATGTAGCAGTTGGACCTGATTCGTCAACTAAGATTAAAAGTTCACATGAAATAACCTTCCAAGGCTGTATTACCAAAGATGAACAATTTAATGATCTTACTGGTGTAACGTTTGATCATTTTGAATTTTTAATGAAAAAATTGAATGTCTCTGAAAATGCCAGAGTGTCCAAAAAGCAGAGATTATTTATTTTCTTGTTTAAAATGAAAACTGGTTTGACATTTTCAGCATTAAGTGCAATGTTTTCCATACACAGAACAACAGTTTCAAGAATTTTTCATTCAATTTTAACAATTCTAGTAAGTGCAACACAAGATTTAGTTTCTTGGCCACACAGACTTGCTGTTCAAGCAACAATGCCCAATTGCTTCAAGCCGCAATTTAGCGATACTCGAGTTGTTATTGACTGCACAGAGTTTAGAATAGAAGTTCCTTCTGCTGTAGAAGATCGAATTTCTTGTTATTCCCACCATGAAAAAAGTTTCACCGCTAAAGTTCTTATTGGAATTACACCTGGTGGCTTCATTTGCTTTAAATCTTTGGCAGCTGGTGGAGGAAAATCAGATTCCCAGTTGACAATCGAGTCAGGTCTCATTGATTTGTTAGAAGATGGTGATGTAGTGTTGGCAGACGAAGTATTTCCTGATATTAAAACTACTCTTGACATTAAAGGTAAAAAAGTTTCGTTAGTTACGCTACCACTTTTTGAAAATAACAATAAATTCGACAAAGACGAAGCTGAAGCAATTTTCACAATAACTAAAATGAGAATTCATGTGATGCGAATCATGCAGCGTTTAAGGACATATCAAATTTTGAATAAAATGCCAGAAAACTTGTTTAATCATATTGATCATATAATACACATGTGTTGTGTTTTGGTAAATTTACAGTCTCCAATTTTCTGAAAAGTGAAGAATAAGAGATACATAAGATAATTTTCAAAAATTATAAAAAAGAGAATTTTAATTTTTCAAAATTGTATACGTACAATGTGTCACATGACAAACTTCAGTAAATAAATTCAGTTTCTTTTGTCAGGAAATAAATTATCTTTCATTTCTAAGTAAATCCTGTTTTTAAATCAAAAATAAAAGCTAAAAAATAAAAAGACATAATGAGTATTTTAAATGTTTCTTTTAATATAATAATAACTATCTTTTATACAATTTATTAAATAATACAATGTACAAAACGAAGTTTGAAAAATAAAAAAGTAAAAAAAAAATTTTTAGATTGATTTAATATCATATCATGAATTTATCTTTTACAAAGATAAAGTTTATACAAAATATTTAAAGTTTATAATACAAAATATTTTTAATAACATAGTAAAACTCGTATTGAACTTTGCAATATAAAGATTAAGTGAGGTCTGCCTTACAACTGATGCTTGAATTGAATACAAGCTATGTTTACTTCTTCTAATTTATTCAATATACTGACGGTAGTTCAAGTAGCTCTCGATAGTCATTACGTGGTTGATTTTCTTATAAAAAAATAAGATTTTTTTTATGAATTTGTAATTATAAAAATATGTGAGAAGAAATTATTTTTCTCTTATACCTGCGACTGTTGAGAAATAAAAAGCAGAATATAATCTTTTTTATCGTATAATCGAAGCTACGATAGGCTCATCCAATCCTGTTTTATAATTATTTTTGTTTATTCTTGGCCATTTCTCTTGAAATTCGTTGAAGGTGCTATGATGTTCACTTTTCGAGATGTGGAATTTCTAGGAAGATCATTTTCAAAATTAGAGGGTATTCGTTGTAAAGAATGTGAACTGTGAGTGCATGATTCAAATGAAATTGTACAGTTCGACGATAAAACACACACAAAATAAAATTACATCAAAATACCTTTCACCGATTCTTCAGAATCAGAATTTGTTTCTTCTAAATCAAATGGTATAATTCCTCGACGTCTTCGGACTTGATTTTTCCGCTCGTTATCTAAGAATATTGTTTGTTCATTTGTTAAGCAAACATTTTTATTTTTATTTGCAATATCAAATAGTTTTTGAGACAACAGCTTAAAATCAGCTTCTTTAATTTTTTGAGCAATTGATTTAGTACGCAACATATTTTTTTTCACTTTAATCCACTTATCATACATTTTTTTCAATTTTCTAACACTATTTGAATCCTTCATCACAGGAATTTTTGTTTTACTCCAAACACTTTTCACTTCATTAAGAACAATTCGTATACTTTCATTCAGTGGTTTACCTAAAGATTTATGATTGTACATTAATAAGCTCAATACTTCCCGATTAGTGGGTAGTTTTCGTTGGGATAAAACTTTAAGTTCATAACCAATTAAATAAATGCTTTTGCCAGAGTTTTTGATAGCCATTTTGTCAAAATATTGGTCTAATCACCAAGTTCAGTTGACTTCATCACTTCTGATCACTACGACACTACTTGTTTGAAAATGCAATAAATAGAATGTAATTATGATATTGAAACAGCATACACATATATGTTATATCCCCAATATAGGAATATACATATATTCATATATCATAAGATGCGCATGCGTGAAATACTCGCTGTAGAAAGCATGGAGAATAGAGACAGGAGCCGACACTCATATGGCTTGAGCTATCGGAAACTTGGTGCTGATTACCCGTCCCGAACGAGTTCGGAAATCTGCTACTCACGTCTCTGGCGGCAGTCGCACCGCTTTAAATCATAGTGAGAGGGGTTAAGGGCGGATCTAAGCAAATCACATGACCATAGCCGGGAAAAGTAATTTTGAAAATTTCGTGGCGAGTTGTCTACGTACTGTGGCGCCCCCACATATTTGATGCGTATAAATTTAACATATTTATTATAATTTAGGCATGTTATTACATCATGTTTTCTGAAATTTGTATATATTTTTCAGATGTATGTTTAATCCGCAAATGAACAAATGAATAATAATATACATGATGATTAATTATTACCCTAGAATATTATTATCGTATACAGGCGCTGAGAAAAATATTATAACTTTAAATATTAATTCTCCTTGAAATTATATGGCTTATCCATATTTATGTATACTTCAATTTTCGACATTTGATATCTTATTGATAAAAAGTATCACAATTTATTCGGTACTCTATCTGCTTTTCCTGAAAATCCATTAAATGAATGAATACGATTTTCGAGAAATTTATTTATGAACTTTTCAAAGATGCAATATACTCGTAGTACGAATTATGCTATACTTTATGATAATCTTATATATGTGAATTTGATGTTCCTTTTCAGAAGGAGATAATCATGTATACATATCATCAATATATGATCTATGAATACCGGGAAGAAAGTGCACTTGCGCTCCTTCATTATAAAAACAAGGATGCCCAGAGAAAAATTGAGAAATGAAATTTTTTTCCTAACACAGTCCAAGAGGGGTATCGCAAACTCGAGACATGCCTCAGGTATACAAAATAACAATTATATAGTCAATATCGGTACAAATTTTTGACTTTAGACTTTAGAAGGAATCCTTTTCTATAAATGAAATAAAATCGAGAGTGTATCTTGTCAGCAAAATCTATTAAAGTTAAATATAACAAATCGTCCCCTTTCTGGGTATATCTCATAATTTTTCAGGAATCAATAAAAACTGTTTTTAATATCGAAAATACATAAATATTAATTAAAAATATCGAATTCAGACGCTATTTTCTTGTCAATTTATAAAGATAAACGAAAATTTCATGATCGACATTGGCAATCAAGAGCTAATGATGATTTTATGTATTATAGATACGAGTTTTTGCTATAACAATTCTAGTAACTTTTATGTAGATACGAGGTTATAATTTTAAAAAAATTTTTTAACTGTAAGATCATTTGAAAAGATTTATTGACACATAAGTTTCATTTTAGTTATATTCAATCATTAGTTCATCACTCACATTAGATATGCTTTTAAAGAGTAATTAGACGTACAATGAGTTCTTAAAATAATTATTTCCAGTTATTTTTATAAGTAAATTTATAATAGATTACACCAAATTTTTTCAAAAAAATTAACTATCAGTTCAATTCAAGTATTAATATTATTATTAGAAAGTTATACAAGTAATTGAAATTATTCTTTGGGATTATTTGTCGAAATTTTGACCTACTCAATCTGGGATGCAATTTTAAATGCCCCATTATTTTTACGTTAAGTTAGGCTAATTTATTTCAACATACATTGTGGTTATTTATTATTTTAATAATAATTATTAAATTAATTGGTAAATTTAACATGAAATTATTTGCAGTTTAATAAACAAATAATCAATTTTCATTGAAGACATATTTTATACATAAATTCACGGCTAATAATATAGCAGTAGCCGCTGTTACATACCCAAAAGGCTTGCAGTAATATCATGTACTCGTAATTATAAATGCGTCAAATTAAAATAATTCGAAAACAATAAACAAATTTAATTTAATTTATAATAAATGAAAAATGAATTGATAGTTAATAAGTTTATATTACTATGTTTAATACAATGTATATTATTACTATGTACCTATACTTTGACCTGTTCTACTGGTGTGATAAGCAATGCCCGAAATTCGAAAATTTAATTTCTTATAATTCTTACGGTCTAATTACTAACGAGAGAGCGCTTGAAACGTGAAAATTTTAAGATTACGTCCGAAACAAGACACTTGGAAAAAAAAATATACCATAAATCTTACAATGAATGCGATGAAAGATGAAGATGTACAGATCGAGTTTAATGCCACTATTTCTAAACTCTTCAGTTTATGACTATTTTTATTTTATATACCTGAGGCATATGCCGAGGTTGAGTGATATTCTACGCCGAGTTTGAAGTCGTCCGTCTCACAAGGAGACGGCACGTGGAGGGAAATTCATTTGAGGACGGGAGTCGGGATAAATGTAGTAGTCCCTTAGGGTGTTCCAATCCTAAAATATTTCCATTGAATGGCCAGTGAGTTCCGAGAAAAATGCGTTTGAAATTTTCAGCTTAGCTTATATACTAGTGAGTTATCTTAGACCACCGTTGGCGTGGTAGCTTAGTCGGTTACGTACTTACTTACTACGTGAACGATATGAGTTCGAGTCTCTTATCCCCATTCTTTTTTTTTCATTTTATTAATTTTTTTTTCAATTTAATGAATTTATCCAAAATAAGAATTATTAAATAATAAATAATATTTTAATTAAAACAATTATTTTCCTTTTGAAATAAAATAGAAATTATAGTTATAATAATTATAAAGGTTTGTGAATAATTATGGTAATAATTAAGAAGCTTAATTGTATTGCTGCTGAATTTTATTTTACACAAATATTCAATTACAAACATGTACTTGAATGATAATTATCATAAAAACATACAAAACAAAAAATATTTTCACAGCGAGCACAATTGATAAATGCGGAATTACCACAAGACCAACGTCACTTCAAAACTTTGGATGAAAAACATACATCATTCACATTTAAAAAAATGTCTCTTTTATTAGAAAGTCCGGAAGCGTACCAAGCATACCGTATCATCTCATGAAAAATTGGCGATGACAATTGATGATGAACAATTGATTGAATTTTTAAATATCCTAATTGCAAAAAAAACAACTCTTCTGCCCAATCAATGTGATGTGAATAAATAAAAATTATTTCTAAATGTAATAAAATTATCATTCAAAATGTAATAAAAATCATTTAAAAATATTTCGATAATAAAATTTTTGAGCTTTTCAAGGTCGCAATATAGATAATTGGATTAGTTGAATATATGTTAGAAGTGAAATTCAATGCGTATTTTGTCAATAAAACTAACAGTTCTGGTGTAATATGCAAAAATCAGCCGAACTTACGAAAAATTCAACTTTGACACTGAATAACTTTTAAACATGTAGACTAATCAAAAAATGAGAAGAGACCTTTTTTGTAGAGCGTTCAATTCTCGATAAAAATATGCATTGCGATTTTCTGTGTAATTAGTAGTTTACAAGTTACAAAAATCAGAAAATGTAAAAACAATTCTTCTCATGTTATTCTTACGGAAAATAGAAAAGTGCGGTATGCACTATCTTAATATTAATATTAAGAGCTCATATTTTCAGGGACTTATTCTCTGACCTAAACGAAACTTTTATGCCTGTTTCCGAGGAAAAAAAAATGTTGCTTTTTTTTGAAACACTCTAATATATATATATTGCGACGTGTTTATTGTTATAATTGCACTCGCAATATTATGGAGCCTTTAGATAAAATATGCTGAAACGAAAAAATACAGTATGTATCCCATAATATTCCCAAAATCTACTACATCTGTTTAATGATGTACGAAACTTTGATGCATTAGACAATTTCAACGCCTTCCCATTTGAAAATTTTTTAGGCATATTGAAAAGAGAATGATGAAAAACCTTTTACAGCAATTTGGGCAGAGATACGAGAAAATGAGATATGAAAAACAACAGAGATATGATGTTTTTAATATGAGACCTGAGTAAAAATGGAAAACGACGATGAGGCGAATCTTCCTATTAATATTAAGAACTCATACTTGGTAAATATTCTCTTAAGGTGCCCATAAACCAATTTTTCTAGGTAAAATAAAAAAAAATAGTCATTTTTTGTGACCCACCCTAATATACATATAATAAATAAATTAAATATATGTATTGTTAGGTCCTAGGGGATCTTTCGTTTTTTTTATTTTCATGTTTATTATTTTCTATTCTGTATAAGATTGTCTTTATCATGCAACTAAGTACAGTTGTATCATGGAGATACAATCCGAAAATGAATACATACATATATGAATACATTTAAAACTGTGCCAAATATAATTCTGTTTCTGAATAAACAAACTGCTAGTATTTTAAAAGCACCTCAAGATGGAAGAATAAAAAAAATAATGGAGATTCACATTTTTGAGTTTGGACATATATATGAAATATGATTCATTATAAACAGCAACCTCTGTATTTGCAGATCATCTCGTTTGGGATCATCTTGAATGGGGATCATCTCTCAACGTCAAAAATAATTGTGACATTATATAGTTTATTATAAAAATGGAATCTCTTGATACATGTATTCATGCACGAATAACTATTATATGTATATACCCCCCCCCCCCCCCCCCCCCCCTCAATTACTCTTAAATGATGATTCCCAATTGCGGAAACGACAAAAACTGTGAATTAATCACGGAATTTTTTCCAAATAATATAAAACAATATATTTAAATATAATATAAAACAATACACTACTGCCATGAAAAAATCATACGATTATTGTGCCAGATCTTGAGACGCAAGACTTGAATAGGATGAAAAGAGGAGCTGATACTACTCATAATATATAGTGTTGAAAACGCGCCAGCGCTTCTGTATGTGAGTTTACATTATAAAATGAAATATAACAAAATCGTGTTGCGTATAAAAAGCATCAAAATAAGTTCAATGTTAGATTTATAGAAGTTTCGAAGATTTAATGTAGAATTAATAGATCAACGAAAGTAATATGATATTTATAATCGACTACTAGAAGACTTAAAGAAGTACAAAAATTTCGTCCCGGAAGGGCTCCTCAAAATTCATGCAGCATTTCAAGTGTATTGCCAAAACATAATCTTTTTTATTGTATGAAAAGTACGAAAATTCAGCTACCCAGAGTTCATAAAGTATAAAATGTTTAAGTATTAATTCATAATAGTCATATAGTATATACTACATGACTATTATTATATATAATAGCTTTTCTTTTCAATGCAGCTGATTACCATGTCTATTTTCATCTGTTTTTTTTTTTCAGTGAATTTTTTCACTTTTAGTGTTATTATAGTCTCAAATAGATGCAGATATTCTGTTAACCTCATTCTAGGTAATTATTGTTGTATTTTGAATACCTTGTTTTCATACTTTTCTCTTTTTTTCTCTTAAGAATTCATGTTTTCGGCACCAGTGGCAAATGAGCTTGGATATAGAATTGGTAGATACAGATGTTTTATGCGAGCGACATTTCCATGAAGAAGATATTATTCGCAACGATGAAGTAACACTAGCGAATGGGGATAAATATATATCTCCACGGCAGATATTAAAGTTATCACCGAATGCTATCCCCAGCAGATTTCCAGATAATAACCAAGAAGTATTCCAAATAAATAGTGACAAAGTATCTGCCCAAAATCTTGAAACGAATGCGGACAAAGATTATCAAAATGTGACAATTACAAATGAATTAACGGATGATGATAATATCATTTTGAATACACCTGACGAATCAATCATTGAAAGAAAAGAACCAGAATCTTCACTAGCTGATGAAATTTCATGTAAGGCAGATGAGAAACTTTCATCACTTCATGAGCAAGTTGATGACATTTCTGAGTCTACAGATGTCAGTTTGAACATCATGAGGGAAAAAATTCCTGCGGAATGGCACGTGAATAAATATTCAAATGTAATAATATTATCACACATCAATCCAATAACGTTTGAGATAAAGAAGCAGATAAAAATTCTGCCCGACATGACGATGCAGGTAATTTAGTGATCACAACATTTATATAATAAAAAGATATTTTTGGGTGGTAACAGCTGTTATTTTCTACATCGTTATTTTAGGTGTCTATCAATAATATTATTACACGGGTCAGGAATTTGGTACAGATTCAATCCATAGATGATTTGTACCAAAATGTCATGATTGTTCACAACCTATTATTATGTTGCGGAACAGGAATAGAAAATAAGTGAGTATAGCATGTATACCCTACGATGATTTCCTATCAATAACTACTCACATTGTTATCTACAAGTATATTTTTTTTCACTAGGCGGTCGGACAGTTGTCTTATGGTTGTTGAACCTTCATTACAAAACAGGTTCAATCACATAAGATGTGAAAACTGTAAAATATGGAGGAAAAAAATGGTTCAAGCTGTTTCCTCACAAAAAAAAGTTGCTATGCGAATAAAGAGTAGCAACAAAATGTGCAAGAAATTACTCCAGAGCTATAACCACAAAAACAAAATATTGCGACGCAAGGTACGTTTATTTCAAATTTAAACCAAATGTACGCAACTATAATGTACAAATATAATTTAACCCGTTAAAAATACATTTTATATCAAATTAATTTTATGCAGATCACAACTTTGAAGCAGGCAATATTGCAGTCGAAAACTCAATGTAAGCAAAGGACGGAAAGCTTAATTGAGGAGCAAATTTCGGCGTTGAGCTCCACACAACAAGAAGGAGTGAGAGCAATATTTTCTGCTGCAAAAAACTCAAAGAATGGTATTCGTTACACACGTCAGTGGGTTTACGAATGCATTCTTATGAGAATTAAAGGACCAAAGTTATATAAACATATTAAGGAGAAGAATATTCTTCCTGTTCCCTGCCCGCGAACATTAATGCGGTACATTAAAAACATAGGTAGTGCGTACGGGTTCCAGGATAGAATATTCAAAATACTGCAGAAGAAGGCATTGGAAATGAATTCAGCCGATAAACGAGGTAAACGACTAAAAATAAAACTATAATTCAAGCATAAATGTATATTAATAACATAACATAACTATAAATATCTTAATATTTCAGGAAGTATTTTGTTGGACGAGATGAAATTGTCGCAAAATATAAAACTCGACCCTGCTAATGGGGTGTTCCAGGGATTTGTAGATCTTGGAGATCATACTTCTGAGCGGCATAAGGACCAACTTGGAGACCATGTCTTGGTCATAATGTTTCAACCATTCCGAGGGAAATGGGTGCAGACATTAGCATGTTTCCTCTCCAAAGGTTGCGCCGACAGCAAGTCCCTGCAATACCTCATTCTGGAATGCCTGATTTTGTTAGAAAATTCAGGATTCCAATGTGATGCAGTGGTGACAGATGGAGCATCGTAGAACCGAAGTATGTGGGATCGCTTCGGAATAACTGAAGATCAAATTTCCACGCAGCATCCATGCGATGAATCCCGAAGGCTGTGGTTTTTCTCAGATTTCCCTCATCTGATTAAAAACTTCAGAAACGCCATAGCGAAAAATGAGGGAATATGGGTAAGTAATAATTATTTTAAATAATATATATTCAATTTTTGTTATTTAATATTATTGTAATTTGGGCGTTTCTTTATTAACAGACACCCGACGGCATCGTAAAGAAAAACCATTGGAGAGCCGTTTTAGATATAGAGTCCAAACAACCTCTAAATCTTGAAGTGGCTTATAAATTGACATCGGATACTCTTAATCCGAAGTTTTATCAAAAAATGAACGTACCATTGGCATTTGAGGTAAAATATGCTGTATATATATTTAATAAGTAATATTTCTATTCTAAAAATTTTTTATTGTAATTGTAATTAATAAAAAGACAATACAATTTGTTTTTCAGTACTTCTCGAATCGGGTCTCTGCCGCAATGCAGATGTATATGAGACAAGATGATAGAACAAAGTTCCATCCTGACCTCGAAGACTGCTTGCCCTCCGTAGCATTTATAAATCGTATTCATGGGATCATTGATGTGATGATGTTACGTTCAGGACAAAGGGCCCTGAAATTGAACTCGGTTGAACACGAAGTAAGTATTTGATCTGTATTATAAATATTTCAAACCTATATTATAATTTATACAAATCATAATGATGCTAATGCATAATTATTTTTCAATGTTTTCAGAAAATAATAAATTTTTTGGAGTATCTGGAGGAATGGGAAACCATTGCAAAAGAGAAAAATTATATATTTATCACGGATTCCACGTGCTATGGGTTGAAGATATCTCTACGGGCTACTTTGGAGCTGTTGGAATATCTCACAGGAACCCATCATTACGAGTATCTGATGCCAAATCGGTTGAATCAGGATGTTTTGGAAGTAAGTTTGACAGGAAAACAACGAACTCTTACTAGTAAATAATTTTAGCGTTTTTTCAGCATGGCAAGACAAGTGTGTGGATCCAATGACCATCCAGATTCCATAATGTTTGGTAAAATGTTTCATCTCATGAGTACGTACTCGTTGTTGAAACCACCGAAAGGGAGTAACATTTCTGGAGGTGAAATACTGGACGCTTTAATGCACGAAAGTAAGAATCCAGAAGAACTCCCCAAAAACACGAGGCGGGACTTGAGTGATATGTGGGATGAATTATTAAAATTATTAACGAAAGAAAATAATTCTAATAATGACCACACACAAATTGCAATCAACTATGATCAAATGCAAAGTGTAGTCCACCCAAGTATAATCGGCTACATGGCCGGATACTTGGCGAAAAAATGTGGGGCGTGGACGAAATGTACTGCTTGCTTGAATAATATTGTCACAGACGGCTCTGAGATGGTAAAGGATTATGTAATGATTGATTTGATGGATAGAGGAGGATTGAAATATCCATCAAAATCATTAATTTCATTGTTAAGTGTGTTGGAAAACCACGTTATGAAAGTGGTTACGAAAGATCATCTACAGCTAGATACATTTTTTAAAATATGCTATGCTATGGAAGATGATTTCGTATCCTGTCATATGGTGGGATGCTCCGAGCATTGGAAGACCCTTAGCAAGCGAATTATAAAATTTTACTTAATAATGCGTGGCCATATGCTGGCAAAATCAACGAACCAGCATATGAATAAAGTTTTGCACGAGAAAACGAAGCAGGCTCGCAAAACGGCCAAATTGTAATATAACTCTGCAGAATATATATCAATTGTCAAGGTAAGTCTTATTGCAAAATTGAATCAAATGCAATGATAGATATGAGAATCTTTATGGTATTAATGAAAAGTCAAATATTAATCTATTTTATTTATTTATTTTTTTTAAAGATATACGGTAAAAATACACGCACAAGAGGAAAGAAACAGAAAAGACATATTACATCGTGGAGTATACCTACTGGGGAAACCACGTTAAAAAAAATGCGCCAAGTACACTACCTCATAGGTGGTGTGGAAATGTGTGCATATATATATATAGATGTATTTTATGTATAGAATATATACGATCACTGTTCCAACTATGGGAGTTATAGAAATCCGTAAAAAAAAAGTATAAGAATTAATTACAACTTTTATAGAAAATTTTGCATAATCTAAAATTTTTTCCTGATCGCTATTTGAAAAATGTTAAAAACATTAAAAAACACCGAAAAATCGTCAGAGTGGACGGCGGTTGTAGGGTGATTTTCTATGGTCGTAGACACTTTAAATCATTCTTAATATTTTTCTGATAGGTTTTGGAACTATTTTCTCATTCTCACTCCGATTTCATCAAAGCACGTAATGCTCCAAAACATGCGACTGTCTTTTATCACCGGTCGCGGATTAATCCGCGAACCTACGATTGTCTCTTATTATTAAACAAATGATTGACAACGCACATTGATCCAAAATAAACAAATGAGTTAACGAGTACGATTTGCCCAAATATTTCATCTCTTCCCTACTCACTTCATAATTATTTATTCACATTCTTTCATTCATATCGTTCAATTCATTCTCGTTATTAAATTTCGTACCGCATACAAATTATTGTGTTATATTCACTTACTTATATCATTTGTTGTATTATACTATTTTATTTGTTGTGTTATATTCAATAATTTGATCATGGCTCACGTTAAGTTGTCGGAGAAGGAGAGAATAAATATATTGATGATTCGTGGTTGGGGAGATCGTGAGCGGTCTTATGATCAAGTATGTACAATTTTCAATGAAGTGTATCGTACCAGAGAAGGTTTACCACGGATATCGAAATCAGCCGTTGAAAAAACGATACGACGTTTTAGAGACCATGGAACTGTAGCCAACCTCCCGAAATCTGGTCGACCAAGAACAGTGACAACTGAAGAAAAGCGTTTGGATATTATTCAAACATTTATTGAGAATCCTCGTCGATCATTACGATCAGTCGCAATGGAACATGATGTTTGTCATGAAACCGTACAAAATCCATTTAGTACAAGAACTCAATGAAGATGATCCAGATCGTCGGATGGAGTTCTGTGAAAAAATGATGGGCAGAATTGATCGAGATGCTTTATTTTTATATAATATTGTATTCTCAGATGAATCCACTTTCACATTAAAAGGTGAAGTAAACCGACACAACTGCCGATACTGGTGTGACGCCAATCATTCTTGGATGTTGGAAGGTCACACACAATATCCACAAAAAGTAAATGTTTGGGCTGGTATTTTGAATGACACTTTGATAGGTCCTTTTTTTATTGATGGTGATTTGAACTCCATTAAATACGAACAATTGCTGATAAATCAAATTGTTCCCAGAATTAGAGAAATAACTGGAGAACAATTCGAAGACACATGGTTCCAACAAGATGGAGCTGCATCTCACTATGGGAGGAACGTTCTGGCGTATTTGAATAACGTGTTCCCTCGTAGATGGATTGGTAGAAGAGGAGAAATTGAGTGGCCAGCTCGATCACCTGATCTGACACCACTAGATTATTTTCTTTGGGGGTACCTGAAAAGTGAAGTTTATGCTACGCAACCACGAACGTTAGATGAACTGCGTGAAAGGATTCAAGAAAAAGCTGCTGCGATTGAGGGAAGAATGATTCGAGAGGCTGTGACCCATTTTTATAATCGTATTGCGTTTTGTCAAGAAGCTGAGGGTTGTCAATTTGAACACCTATGTTGAAACTCTCGAGCGTATTCGTGAGAGGCAAGGGGACTCACGTTAATCAAGCACCCCGAAGGGAACAGAATTCACTACGTCCACGTCGTTGTTCCTGGGTAACGCTAAAAGTGAATAAATACCAACGAATCTGATCAATTCCATCATATCCATCTGTCAAGATCGTTGGTGAAATTGCAGCAACAATTATTTAATGATTCGAATAATAATTCAAATAATTTTTTGATTTCGTTTTAGAATTATTTAAATTTTCTCTTGCAATTATTTGTGTAATATTTGATTTTTGTTCTAAATTCATAACATAATCCTCATAACAGTAGTTAAATTTTGGCTCAGAAATTATAAAATCTGATAAGTATGGTTTGTAACCAACAAATTGATCGATAAATTTTAAAAATGAATTGAATAATTTTAGTGTTGTAGAAAAATACTTTATAAATTGATTGATTCATTTATAAATCCATTTATTAGTTCATTTATTTATAATTTCATAATATTGATAATAATTATAAATTATAAATAAATTGCTCGATGAATTTTCAAAATGAATCGAATAATTTCAGTAATATAGAAATATAATTCATAAACTGATTGATTAATTTACAAATCTATTCATTCATTCATTTATTTATAATTTTATAATATTGATAATCATTATAAATTTTGAATAAATTGATCGATAAATTTGTAGAATGAATTGAATAATTTTAGTAATATAAAATAGTTATTTGTGTATCTAGGCCGGAAAGTTGATCAATTTTGGCCAAATCCGAAATATGTGACCGAGGCGTAGCCGAGGTCCACTATATTTCGGATAAGGCTAAAAATGATCATCCGGCCTTGATACACACAATATTTTTTAGGCGAGTGCCTCAAAAAATGATGTTTAAGGGATTGAATAGTCACTAAAATGACAAAATTAATGAAAATGTACGGCGCTGTATACCTATATATATTATAGTATAATATAGGTATACAGCATGCGCTGGGATCACGCGACTTTGTCTTTTGTTTTATGGGTAAATATAAAATAACAGATTGCGTTGCTACACAGTTCAATCACAAACGTTGTATCTGTCAGTATCGTAGCGTTTGGATTAAAGGTAAAATAATAGTATGTTTCATCATGTTCACTGTTAAATAGATACTTATGTTTTAGTTATTATATTTAATAATATTATAATGTTATGAAATAATATTTTAAACTCCTGCTTTAGTTTCGTTATTTTTAAGGAATAAATTTATAATAAATATTATGATCAATTGAAATAATTGACATGCGTCCGTGAAGTAAAAAAGTGTACAGAAAAGTATCATTTTAGGGACTCTATTTAGTCCCTAAAACGTCGTTTTTTGAGGCACTCGCCTAAAAAAGTCATTTTAGTAATATAAAATTGATAAGATATGAATATTATTTTCAAATTTTATCAAATGATTTTATCATCTTTCAGATTTTCAGCTCTACAACTCAAAAAATGTTGGTGGGAAAGCGTTTGCAGTGGATACCTTTTTTTGTAGCGAATTTAATGCCCTACAAAAGCTGTATATTGATTTTTCTCAAAAAAAATTTTGGATTGCCGAAAAATCGAGTTGAAGTAGGAAAAAAATTTTTTTCAGTGTTATTTATATGGGAAATCGAATTTTTGAATAAGTAAAGCCTGCAATTGACTCAGGATTTTTTTCGTGTACGCAGTTAAAATAGCGACAAATGATTTTTGTGGTCGCGATAGCAAATTGACTGAATTGTAGGGTGGTTTTTCGCACATAAGGGTGTGTTCCGAAATGTGTATTATTGCGATTCATTTTTTTTACCATTCGTAAACATTATTAGAGTCAGTGTACGCAGTTAAAATAGCGACAAATGATTTCCACAGTCGCAATAGCAAATGGACTGAATTGTAGGGTGGTTTTTTGCATGTAGGGATGTGTTCCGAAAGGTGTATCATTGCGGCTTATTTTTTTTTGCATAGGTGAACATCATAAGTATCAGTTCACGCAATTTAAATAGCGACAAATGATTTTTACGGTCGCAGTAGCAGAATGACCGAATTGTAGGGTGGTTTTTCGCACATAAGGATGTGTTCCGAAATGTGTATCATTGCGATTCATTTTTTTTATAATTCGTAAACATTATTAGAGTCAGTGTACGCAATTAAAATAGCGACAAATGATATTTACGTTGGCAATAGCAGAATGAGCGAATTGTAGGGTGGTTTTCCGCATGTAAGGGCGTGTTCCGAAAGGTGTATCATTGCGGCTTTTTTTTTTCTGCATAGGTGAACATCAAAAGTATTAGTTCACGCAATTAAAATAGCGACAAATGATTTTTACGATCGCAATAGCAGAATGACCGAATTGTAGGGTGGTTTTTCGCACGTAAGGGGGTGTTCCGAAAGGTGTATCATTGCGACTCATTTATTATACTTTTGGTAAGCATTATAAGTGTCAGTGTACGCAATGAGAATAGTGACAAATGATTTTCAAAAAATCGCTCCAGGAACGTTCCAAACTTCAACCAGCTTCAATTTTTTAGTTTAGTGTAGTTCAACCTTGTGAAGGATCCTCCAAATCAAAGAAAAAAGGTCGTCGAAGGTCATATCCAAACGTAAAATTTCCCGCTCTCTCCATTTCTGCCATCAAAAGTACATGTTTCCATTTGAAAAAATGGACTTGACCTTCAAATAACCTTGAAAGTCAACTTCAAGGTCAAATGCAAAAGCACAATATTGTGCTCTCAACCAATATGGAGCAGAGGCGGCCGACCACGAACAACGTGATTCAACAAGGTAAGCCTCTCTCGACGAAATCGCCTGTTCCCAGGACGTAACAGCCTTACTACAATAAAAACTAGTGGCAGCGCTTACCGGAAATTAGTGATTGTGACATTTTAGCGGTAAAGAAAATTTCTAAAACAAGTACCAGTGAAAGAGTAACACCATTTTTCGAACAATAAAAATGCGCCAATTACAAAGTACCTATATAACATAATCAAATTAAAAATAAACAATAAAAACTAACAGCAACGGGTTACCAGGAATTAGTGACTGTGACCCTTAGCGGCAAAAATTCAAACAAATCTAACATTGAAAAGAGAAAAAATTACCAATTTAAATAAAAGTTAATAAAAAGTGACTCTACAACGAATATTAATCCAAATAAATTGTGAAAAATTAAAAACACGAATCAAAACTAATTAGTGGAAGTGTTCGATCATTAAAGTGATCTCAAAGTGCCTTACTACAATAAAAACTAGACGTCAGCAATAAGCAGCACCTGACTCAAGGCCTACAGGGATTACCGACCGCAGACAAGCAGAAAAGTAAACAGAGATCGACCATCACAAATACGAGCATCCCAAGCTACGAGTCTACAAATCTACAACATCGATAAACGTGAATAATAGAAATGATTATATAAGCTATTTTATAACATTGTAAAAATTAACTTTAAAAATGGCTCAAAGTAATCAAACAGTAGGGGATGGCATTGCGACAGGTGCGAGCGGTGCAAACACAACACTTTTCAGAACCGTGAATCAGACAAACACATATAATGACCCAAAATCTTTCCTTAAATTCATACCAAATTTTGATGGTACAAAAGAAAGCTGCACAACGCGTGCGTTTATTAAATGTTGCGAAAGAGCAAAAACGTTTTTACCACAAATGAATTAAACGATCAAAACTCGTCAAAATAATTCTCAAGAACACAAAATATTAACTGCTAATTGCAATTTTAATTCAATTTCGCCAACTTATAGTTCACCTGCTATTAATATGAAATCAAATCAATTGAAATATCCAATAAATAAATTCTTAGTAGATACAGGTTCACAATTAAATCTAATAAAATTAAACATGATAAAAAATATAAATCAAATTAACGATAATATAACATACGAATTAAAAGGAGTCTCTAAACACGATAAGCCTAGAACACTAGGAAGCATAAGTTTAAATTTAAATGGTTTGAATGGCACATTCCATGTTATACCTGAAGATTTTCCATTAGACTACGCAGGTATAATAGGCACTGAATTCATGCACGTAAATAATGGCGAGATTAGCTACGTTAATAGAGAAATTATTTTTGACGAACGAAAATTTCCTCTCGCGAATAATGAAAGAATTACACTACCAGCGAGACAAAAAACGCTCATGTTTATAAGAATAAATAATTTACAAAACGAAGAAGGATATGTTCCGCGAATACCACTGGGCGATGGAATATACGTAGGAGAAGCAATAGTAACAGCTAAAAACGGAGTAGCATACTTGTATGCAATTAATACAGGAGATAAAGATATAAAGGTAGACGTACCCGTAATACCCTTGTATCCGTTCGATACAAGCGCAGACGAGGATGAAACATCTAAAAAGTCGAAAACAGCTGAGCGCAAAATAAGCCCAAGTGCACAGGATAATGACCGCGTTAAAACTGTGTTAGAACTTTTACGCCTAGACCATCTAAATATGGAAGAGAGTAAAACCGTAAATACACTCATTGAGGAATATGCTGACCTTTTCCATATACCTGGAGAATTCTTACGAGCTACAAACGTCACGACCCATGCAATACCAACTAGTGACAATGCTCCAATATTTACACGACAATATCGTCATCCTCCATTTCAAAAACCAGAGATTGCAAAACAAATAGATGATTTAATTAGCATGAAAATAATTCAACCATCCATGTCACCGTATAATTCGCCACTTTGGATAGTACCAAAGAAAGATGATTCAAAGGGAAATAAAAGATGGCCTTTGATAAT
Source organism: Microctonus brassicae (assembly GCA_918226075.1). Classification (NCBI taxonomy): domain Eukaryota; kingdom Metazoa; phylum Arthropoda; class Insecta; order Hymenoptera; family Braconidae; genus Microctonus; species Microctonus brassicae. Next base: position 12,851,914 of record OW445484.1, on the reverse strand, counting down.
AGATTATCGTAAACTTAACGAGAAAACCGTAGGTGACGCATATCCATTATCACTAATCACTGACATATTAGACCAATTGGGTGGAGCTAAATATTTCTCTACATTTGACTTTGCTTCAGGGTTTCATCAAATAGAAATGCACCCTGACGATAAACATAAAACAGCTTTTACCACACCACATGGACATTATGAATTTAATCGCATGCCATTTGGACTGAAAAATGCTCCAGTAACATTTCAACGATTAATGGATGTTGTGTTACAAGGTTTACAAGGTGCAGATTTATTCGTATACTTAGATTATATAGTTATTTATGCACGATCTATTGAGGAACATGCAGTTAAATTTAAAAAGCTTGCCGAACGATTGAGGAAAGCGAATTTATCTTCACAACCAGATAAATGCGAATTTTTTAGAATAGAAGTTAAATACCTTGGTCATATTATAGGATCAGACGGTGTAAAACCGGATCCACGAAAAATAGAAGCAGTACAAAAATTCCCTGTACCAAGAACAACGAAGAATGTACGAGAATTTTTAGGATTAGCAGGATATTATCGCAGATTTATTAAAGACTTCGCAAAAATCGCAAAACCATTAGTGACACTCACGAGTAAAAATGTAATATTTGAATGGACTAGTGAACATCAAGTCGCGTTTGAAATATTACGAGATAAACTATGCGAAGCTCCAATACTAATGTATCCTGATTTTAACAAGCCATTTAACGTAACCACAGACGCATCAAACTTCGCTTTAGACGCTGTATTATCACAAGGCAAGGTAGGCGAAGACGCAGTAGTAGCTTATGTATCGCGTACACTTAATAAACATGAAAAAAATTACTCGACAATAGACAGAAATGGCAGCAACAGTATTTGCTTTAAAAACATTTGGACCTTATCTCTACGGGAGATCATTCACTTTGTTTACGGATCACAGACTGCTAGTATGGATTAATGCATGGAACGATCCTACTTCGCGTGTAATGAGATGGTGTAAACGATTGAAAGAATTCGATTTTACCGTATGTTATAAAGCCGGAAAGATTAATACCAATGCAGATGCATTATCGCATAATCCAGTAGAATCTATATAATTAAACATAATAAGAGGTTATTATAAGTCAAGTGCCTGGAAGAATGCGAGTGCCCCAGAGAAAGAATTTCAAATTGTAAAAAATATAACAAATTATCCACACTCCTCTAAAGCGAGCTGTGAAGATGGCGATGATGAAAAATATCGTGAAAATTATAAATTACTAAAATTGAATAGAAATAAAAAATTAAAAACATTAAAGAGACGAAACGTGTTGTCTATAAATGCGGATGACCCTAGAGGAACGCGGGTGTTGGTCACTTGCGCGCCGCGGTCAGTTTTCTACCTAGCAATAGTCGAAGGGATGGAAAAGTCCATGGGTCAGTTGCGCGCGAAGAGTACCTGGAGTTCCCTAATTGCTTTCAATTTTGGTAATATGCGAATTATACATGTTATGTTTGATATTCACAACCAAATAAGACTTCTACTATCTATTCTGTAGATAAAGAGTGGGGTCCAGGAGCGAAGCCCCGGAGGGGGGGGGGGGGGGCTTGAATAAATGTGAATAAATAGTATGTAAACAAAAAATTTTTAATTCCAGGAATTTTGTGTCTTCTTACATTTATTGTTTGAATTTCATCTGGGCTTCATGTGAAAGTAGTTCAGAGCATACCACAAATGCATGTGAATCTTTTCACAGCAAATTTTCTCACTACCGTGTCTCTGGGCACATCCAAATTGCGGACGAAATGCGACCAAATGAGGGGTAAAAATTTAATCTCAATTTGGGTATAGGAAAATTGCGGACCAAACTGAAATATTATATTGATGCTTTACATATTTATTATTTTTCCAAAATATACATAAAAAACAAATATTACAAATAATGTGCTAGCCAAGCAATACATTAATTAACTTTTTTCATGCTTGACATTAATTTCACGAATTGAAATCTGGAAATATCACCTGACTTATATCGGCACATTGTGGACTCCGTGTGTCTGAACAATGTTGCAAAAGAGTATATATTCGCCCATAAAGGCATTGGACTCCGCTCGAAAGCTGCGGTTTGTCCCCATTTTGTTCTTTCCAGACGAAAGAATGCTGTTTCGTCGCAGACCCGACCGAACTTCTTCACTATTGACATTCGAGGTCTGGCTACACAGTCCTTTCCATTTCTTATGAGGTTGCATGTAGTGCTAGGCAACCTCCCCCGAGACTACTCGGTTGAGATAACCACTGCCACCACGAGTCCAACCCAATTAGATCGATCAACCCCGCCACCGTAGTGACGGAGGGGCTCTCATAAATCGAATCTCCCATGGTACCAAATTATCAACGGAGCTTTGGTCACCTCTTGGCTCTTGTTCTGACTCGAACATAGGACACCTTCCAGTCAGGAGCCTAAATGTTCCGAATCGGTTAAAGCAAAATAAAACCGAGAAGTGGCAAGGTCGTGGCGCACTATATATATACATATATACATACATACATATATGTACGCCAACATACCCTGCACTCTTCTCGGTCTTCTCTTCGGGCCTACCTTTCGGTAGATAATCAAACCCCTTAGAGGTATTTTGCATTTAACGCAAAATGGCACGACTACTGGTGCCACCATCACTAGCATCGTGCCATACTTTCGTTCTCATCTACCCCGGCGCCAAAAGTTACCAGTCAACTGTACGACTGGTCCCCGTTTCTACCAGGGAGATCTGGAGGGAGAGGACTCCATGTGTCTATGGGTTCGGTTAAAATTATTTTATGAATGAATATATCTTTGGTGAAATCATCATTTTTATAAATTTATTCAAGCCCCCCCTCCCGCTGCCCCGGGGCTTCGCCCCTGGACCCCACTCTATATATCAAAAATTAGAATATGAAAACTAAATAAGAAATTTTCGAATAAGAAAGAAAATCAGTGATTAGAATCATGATCCGCAATCGAGCCATCATAAAATAGAGATGAACAGGTCAACGAATCATGTACCTGAAACTTAACGAGAACTAACCCTTATTTTCAGTCCGCAATTTGGCATTTATTTTCATCTACCTGAGATTTGGTCCGCAATTTGACTATTCCCGCGTCTCTTGATATTTATTTATTACAATTATTGATAATTCATTTGGCCGATATGTTTATACCTGCAGATGCGGCGCGCAAGTGACCCATACCCCATCGAGAAACTAGCGCGTAACTGTCCTGTAGGATTAACCGAACCCTTCGAAATTTCTGACCGCGGCGCGCAAGTGGCATCCAGCCAGTAACGCAGGTAGCAACACCCGAGTCATGGTTAGATAATCCGTCGTCAAGTCTACGGCCTGATCAACCGAGCGCGACCCGAGTAAAAATAAAGAGGTCTTTTCGAGGTCTTTTCGAGGCGCGCACAACGATGATAATCCGGATTAAAACAAGCGCACACAAGGCGCGTAACAGGTCGGCTTGGTGAACAACTGGTCGTTACAGGGTCTTTTTTGGGTCGACACAAGGGGCGAAACAGGTAACTTACAGTATTGAAATGACCCTGTGTGCGCCTTGTGAGCCCTATGTGGGCGCCTGCATTCTTTAAATTCGAAATTTATATATATATATGAATGTATGCGTACATATATATATATATATATATAATATGTGTATATATATCCGGGTTGAAAAATAAATTATATGATTGATTGAAAACATTTATTGCAATAAATTATATTGATTATTATTAAACTTTATTGATTCCTTGATACATTGGATGAAAATTATTCTTCATAACTCTGGGAATATGTTGAAATGATATCATTTGAATATAGGCTAAATTATTAATAACTGAAATTATCACAGGTTTACAAGATTAAAATAAAATGTCATAATATATTGTGCAATAAGGAAAGAATGGCGGTATTTTTCGACAAGTGTGAAATTTATAAGTCCGAACGATGCGTAGGCGGCAATCAAACATCGAGGCAGAATACTAAAATGATAATTTTTAGAGCGTCATTTGCAGTGATCACATTTTCTTCCTGACAGATTGAGGTTATGTCTTCTCTCCTATGGTTATGGATCTCGTTTATTAGCTGCAAAGCAAAGAAAAATTGATAAATATGTATTCTATATCTATTTAAAATATAATTGCATTCAACAAATCTATTTTCACACTCTATGCAATTTAATGTTATTGTACATTCATGATATGACATTTTCACAATGTTCGTATGATAGTCACCAAAAATATTTTTCAAGATCAGGTGATTCACCACACCATCCACACTCACGAACTTTACTTTGATTATGTCCTTGTAAACGTTTTTCCGTTCGAAAGAGATTCATTGCAATTACAATTAAATAGCAATAGCATCAAGAATAATGAATGTCATTGTTGTGACCGAAGTGAAGTGCGTCATTGATTCTCCTGGGACTACGTTCAGACCTATCCTTCGACGCGCCATTTATAAAGTTCATTTATTTGTTGGACTTTGAAAAATTTCACAGTCACAGGAAAAATTTCTAAGTCCAAAAAATAAATGGACTTAGAATTTGTTTACAAGTAGGGCCCACATAGGGCGCACATTGGTTGTGAAGACCCGTTGAGCGCAAAACCGCCCACAAGGGGCTCACATAGGGCGCACATTCCAGTGAGCTGAAATGATTTTTATCACAGGGGCTCACTAATCCGTTAAAATCTTCTGTGTACCAGGCCATTATTTTAATGATGAAATAACTATGTGTGCGCCTTGTGTCGACCTGCTATCGACCACCAAAATTTATTTTAATTTCAAAAATGTGTGCGCCTCTTGTATCGATCTGGTAAAGACCTCTCAAACTGAAAAGACCCGTTGAGCGCCTTGTGTCGGCCTGTTCATTTTTACTCGGCTCGAGCCGACAGGAATCGAATAAAAACGAAATTGAAATCAAGCAAATGTCTGAATATAAGCAAAAAGTAGAAGAAAAAATATCGATGAAGAGAGATTCAGATAAAAAGCGTTCAATTTATTTCGAAGGAAACACTAACCTCGAAAAATTGGATCCACTTTCGACTGAGGAAGAAATAGTGGAAACGCCTTTAAGAATCCCTCAGGCGCATTCATCAAGAAACGTTATACTACCCAAAAAGAAAGTTGAATTTTTGCTCTCTGAAGATTATCCAGAGAAAGCTGGAAAAGAACCAAGTAAAAATAAAATTTTGCAATTTGAAAGCGACAATACAGTGTCAGGAGAAACAAAAGATGAAACAAGTGTGTGTATCGACGTATTATCCGGTACTCACGCAAAAAAATCTCTCAAATATGGATTCGCTACATTCACACCGATGACGGAACCGAATATTAGGGTACGAGAGAGAGAGAGAGAAAACTATTAAGCTTACTATCGCCTATACCTCAAAACCAAACAAGTATTGAAATGAAACGAAGGTCATCTCATAACAGAGAAAAATTATTTGATGAAAGAAGGAAAATAATAATTGAAGAAAAAGATATAGCTGAGAAATCAGAAAACAAAAATGACACACCAATAATTACTTCTAAACCTACAGAAATTATAAGTAGAAGACCACAGCAATCAATAATAACGACGAATAATTATTTAACCAAAGATAAAATTGAAGGAAATGGTTTAACACTGGAAAACGAAATGTCCACATCACCCGCTGCGAGCGACGATAATGAAGAAGAAACTACAAATGAACAAAATTTAAAAGAAATAAAAGAAACATTAATATCGCCCGAAAAAGAAATAACAAGGAATGAACCTGTGTTACGACGTTCTCAACGCACCAGAAAAGTAAATATTAAATGCCCCTGTTGTGTCAACGGAGCGGCACATAAACCTCAAGTCACTAGAGTTAAGATACCTAGTAAGAGCGAAGAAGAAAATGTTAATAAGACTCAACCTACGCAACACTCTCACACTCCGACAAAGCCAAAACAAATCACAGAAGAGAATGAAGAAAAAACAAATATATCTTTACCAAATGACTTTACTACTGAAAATATTAGCAAGATTTCCAATCACTCAACACACAAAAATTATCCAATACCTCTTAACGACAATGAAGACACGGGTAACACTATAATAAAAACTAGCCAAAATGAATCATTGGAAAATACTATTGAAAATAATTCTATAGTATCATTGCCGCAGAACTCAATAATAATAAACGCGGATGAAAATAACGAGTCAGTAAATAAATCACCGGTAACAAGCCAATTTAATCATAGTCAAAATAAAAATAATGTTCTAAAACAAACGATTATAGAACAGGATAACGATGAAAGTATAGAAGGTAGTCATTCCCCAATCAATATAATAGAGTCATTTGATAACTTGGAAATGAAAAAAAATAATTATATTTGTTTTCTATCGGTTGATGGAACAGTTTCAAGTGAAATAAGTAAACGATTCATAGAGAAGGGATGGTTAAAGAATGTAAATCCTCATACCAAATTCGAAAGGGGAGATATTCTAATTAATAAAATGAAAAAGAAATTCATATTTGGATTAGTTGTTCACGAGGACGATACAAGCGCGTTAAAAGAATAAAATTTCAGTTTAGCTTTACAAATTTGAAGGAACATATGATTGAATCAAATATCGAGTCAGCTAGCATATCTCAAGGCAGAAGTGACATAAAAGAAGCAGAATGGATGAAACTTAAGGATATTATGAGAAATATTTTCCATGGTACAAATATTAAAATCACTATTTGCAAGGACAAAATAATTATACCTCAAATTGATGATAGATTAACAATACTAGAAGAGTGTCATAGTTCACCCATAGGAGGACATAAAGGAGTCACAAAGACTTATAATAGAATTAGACAAAAATATTTTTGGGAAAACATGAAAAGAGACATCGAAAAATTCATTAAATATTGCGTTAGTGACCAAAGGAAGAAACTAGTACGAATAAAAACGAAGCAGCCAATGATATTAACAGATACTTCTGGTGAACCATTTGATAAAGTAGCTCTTGATATTGTGGGGCCACTCGAAACAACTGTAAATGGTCATAAATATATTCTCACCATGCAAGATGATTTGTCAAAATACAGTTTTGCTGTACCATTAACGCATGCAAATGCTGATGAAATAGCAAGAGGTTTAATTGATGAATTAATATTGAAACATGGATGTCAAAAAGCAATATTAACAGATCAAGGAGCAGCTTCTATAAGCAAAGTAATGAAGAGATTAACAAAAGCATTTAATATTAAACAATTAAAAACAACTGCATTTCACCCTCAAACAAATGGATCATTAGAAAGAAGTCATCAAGTATTGGCAGATTATTTGAAACATTATTTAAAAAATAGAAAAGAATGGGACAAATGGTTAAATCACGCAATGTTTTTTTATAATACAAGTAAACATGAAGGAACAAAGTTCACCCCATATGAAATTATTCATCAGAGAAAGGCCCTTATGCCATCAGAAATACCAGCATTAGATAATGTCAGAACATATGAGGATTATATGAAAGAAACATTAAGAAAAGTTAATGACGAGTTTCTTTAATACTGTAGGCACTTATGGAATGACCTTAATGGGAATTTGGATGGTAGTTAGATTCATAAAATTCTCTGTAGATATAATTGTACATGGCTATGCACTACATACAATTTTTGGATGAAGTTTATGGTTATTAGAAGCAGTATGGGACTCAGTCACCAATCTATTACTCCACTTGAATAGAGATCGAAATCAAGTCAAAGATGTAGAAAAAGGATTAATAAAAGAAGACGACCAAAATAATAAATTAGAAGAAACAAATAATAAAAAGACTGAGCAAGTAGAAATAAAAATGCCAAATGAAACCAACTACATCACAAATCTACCCCACATTTAACAATACATCATATATCACAAACCAAGCAACAACAACACCATATACACCTAAAATGTATTAAACTAACAGAATGAAGACAATACTCACTCATAAGCCATGTTGAAATCTCCCGCCGAAATTGAAAGACACATTAGCGCGAACGGGGACGTTCGACTATTTAGATGGGGAGGGGTTGCATTCTCTGAACATGATCGATTAGTTCTAAAATTTTTTTTTTTCCTTTTTTTTTCGCATTAAAAGATAAATAACCCTTACAATTTTTACTTAGGAAGAAAACTTAGCTATAAATTTTTACTTCTTAAAATAAGTAAGATTAACATGACTAATAAAATAGAATTAAATAAATTTTATTAAGGAAAAATACAAAATTACAAAAAATATATAAAAAAAAAAATAAAAAATTTTTTTAATAAAAAAAATTATTAATAAAAAAATTAATAATAAAAAATTAATAAGAAATAATAATGAAATAAATAAATAAATAAAATAAAACATAATAATAACATTGATCAATAATTTGATATTCATAATAAATTTCTTTTCTAAGATTAAAATAAAAACAAAATACTCAAGAAACGTATAATTATATGAACCAAAAAGAGGGAACAGGATGATAATATGAAAAGACAAATATAAATTTTTACCATTTATTTTTTTTTCTCTTACAGAAAAAGAAAGGAAAGTAAAAGTAGAAAGTAATTTTTTTCCAAAGAAACATAATAATTTTTGTGATTTGAGTACATTTTCTTTTTAAATTTTTCCTCCTTGACAACTTATCGTAGAAATCAAAAATACTCGAACTCCCGTTGCTCGCACCGAGCAGACCCCAAGAGTCTGAGAGGTGGTCAAACCCCCAATTTCCCTTCATCATCCAACGAATGCCGAAGAAGTCGTAGACCTCTTCCTCCCGGAAATTATACGGAATGAGGAGGTCCTCCTCCTCTGACAAGCGTTGAGCCGCCTCACGGACCCATTTCCGCTCCCTTTTCTGCCGAATGATCCTCTGGTTCACCCTAATAAAAGAAATAATATAAAATTATTTTAAAATATATATAACCAACATTTCGAATTAAAAACGAGAGTAAATATAATGAAAGAAATAGGTGGGAAGAGAAATACATATAAATAATATTTTAAAATTGGTTCCGTTTCCGGTGTGAGAACGAAAAGACGTGTGTGAGAAAGCTGTGCAAAAAGAGCGCGGAGAAGAAAAGACAGAGTGGAGAGAGAGTAGAAGAGAAGTGGAAAGCAGAGGTGGCGCAGAGGCAGAGTGGTGGAAGTGAGAAGTAGCGTGGAGAAGAAGGACGCAGTCGGTAAAGGAGGAAGGGGTGAAAAAGAGATAAAGGTCGAAAGAAAAATGGAGAGAGTAGAGAAAGAAAGCAGCAGGGAAGAAGGAAGGAAAAGAGGAAGACCAACGAACTGCAAAAGAATAAATGCGGAGAGAAGTGCGAGTACGGGGAGAATCGAAGAAATGATGAAAAAGAAAAGAGGGAGACAGAAGGAGGAAGAGGAAGAGAGAAGGGAGGAAAGAGGAAATAAGAAGGTAGCCAGATCACCAGGGACGTCGAATGAAAGGAAAGAAGGAGAGATAGGGGAGCTGGTGGATATGATAAAAATGATGAGAATGGAAATGGAAGAAGGAAGGAGGGAGATGAAGAAAAGAGCGGAGGAGCAGGAGAAATGGCGGAAGAAAGAAATGATAGGACTGAAGGAGGAGATGAAGAGGAGAGAGGAAAGATGGGAGGGGGAGATAGGGAAAATAAGAAAGGAGATGAAGGAAAAGGAAAAGAGAATGGAAGAGGAAAATATAAAAAGAGAAAAAGAAGAGGAGGAAGTGATAAAGAGATTCGAGAAAGTGGAAAGAGAAAATATGAAGAGAGAGGAGACGGGGATAGCAGAGAGAATGAAGGAGATAGAAAGAGGATGGGAAAGAATGGAAAGGGAAAAAAGAAGGAAAAATATAGTGATAAGAGGGTTGAAGGGGGGAGAGCAAGAAGGACCGGTAAGGCGAGAGAAGTATTAAGAGAATTGGGAGTCAGCGAAGGGATAGAAGAAATAGAAGCAGTAAAAGGAGGAAGAGGAATGGTAGTGGTGAAGATGAAGAGCATGGAAGAAAAGAAGAAGGTAATGTAGGAGAAGAGGAGACTAGTGGGAAGAACGGAAAAAGTGGAAGATGATTTGACGTGGAAGGAGAGGGAGACGAAGAAAAAAATATTGAAAAAGGCGGAAGCGGAAAGGAGAAAAGGGCACAGAGTATTTGTAAGACATGGAAGGATGGAGATAGATGGGAAATGGTGGAAATGGGATGAGGAAAAGGAAGTGCTGAGAGATGGGGAAGGAACAGAAAGGAAGGACAGAAAGGACAACCGGGGATCGGGGGAATGGAGCGGAGGGAGAGGAGGGAAAGGGGGATAGAAGGCGGAGAAAATGGCAGACAGGAAGAGGGAGAAGAAGATGGGATATGCAAAGTGGCATGGTGGAATGTAGCAGGATTGGCGGGCAAGGGTCAGGGGTTTTGGGAGGAAGTGAGAGAATGGGACGTGATAATTATGATGGAAACATGGGTAGAAGAGAAAGATTGGGAGAAGGTGAAGGAAAGATTGCCGGAAGGATATTTATGGAGAGCACAACCAGCGAAAAGGGAGCACAAGAAGGGGAGAGCAAGAGGAGGAATGGTAACAGGAGTGAGAGAAGAAAGGAGGAAGCAGAATGAAAATGGAGGGGTGAGATGGATAGGAGAGGGGATAGTGGAAATAAAAGTGGAAATAATGAGGGCGGAATCGAAAGTGGCGGGGGTGTACATATGGGGAAACCTGGAGCAACAACTGAGAAAGCTGGATGAATGGATAGAGGAGGGAGGGGAAGAATTAAAGATAGTGGGAGGAGACTTCAATGCAAGAATTGGAAAAAGGGGTGGATGGGAGTTGGAAGAGGATGAGGAAAGAAAGACAAAGGATAAGGTGCAAAACCAAGAAGGGAAAAAATTTGTCAGATGGCTAGAAGAAAGGGGGCGGGGAGTGTTGAATGGAGAGGTGAAGGGGGATGAGGAAGGAGAATACACGTACACGGGGGCAAGGGGAGAGACAGTAATAGTTTATGTATGTGGAAGCAGGAAGGTGAAGGAGAGTGTGAAATGGATGAAAGTGGGAGAGAGTTTGGAGTCTGACCATCAGCCGGTGACAGTGGGGATAACGGCAGAGAAAAGGGAAATAAGAAGGAAGGAAAAGGGGGGCAGGAAAAAAAGAGGAAAATGAAATGAGGAGGGGAGAAACAGATTTAAGGAGCAGGTGAAAGGAATAAATACGGGAGATGGAGGAGAGAGTGATAGAAGGGAGGGAATTGAAAGAATAAAGAGAGGAATAGAGGAGAGTGAGAAAGATGGGGAAGAAAAAGAAAAGAAAGGATGGTGGGATGAGGAGTGCAAGGAGAAAAAAGGAGCGGCAAGGAGAAAGATGAGAGAGTGGAAAAAGGGGAAGGGAAAGATGGAAGAATACAAGAAAGAGAAAAAAGAATACAAAGAGATGTGTGAAAGGAAAAAAGAAGAAAAGGAGGAAGAGTGGGTGAGAAAAGCGGAGAAAGCGAGAACGGAGGTGGAGGTATGGGGAGTGATAAATAGAGAGAGAAGAAACAAAAAGAGGGTAAGAAAGGAAATAAAGATGGCGGAATGGAAAGAATATTTCATGGAAATATTAGGAGGGGTGGAATCAAGGGTACTGGAGGGGAGGGGGAATAGGGAGAGGAGAGAGAACGAAAAAGAGGAGGGAGAGGAGATAGGAAATGATGAGATAAAGAAAGTAATAGAAAAACTAAAGGATGGGAAAGCGATAGGGGATGACGGAGTGCCAAATGAGGTATGGAAGTATGGAGGAAGAAAAGTAAGTGAGTGGGTAAGGAAAGTAATAAACAGAGTCTGGGAAGGAGGAGAGTGCCCAGAAGAATGAAAAGATGGAGTAGTGGTGCCGATATGGAAAAAGGGAGAGGGAGAAAGAGCGAGGGATTACAGAGGAGTGACAATAATGTCAACGATGTATAAAATATACGCGGGAGTATTAGCAGAAAGACTAAGGAGGGAAATGGAGGAAAAAGGAATCGTTCCAGAGAATCAAACGGGATTCAGGAAGGGGAAAGGGACGATGGATAATATATATGTGTTAAACCACATAATAAACAGAAGAATAGAGGAAAAAGGAGGGAGAATGATAGCAGTATTTGTGGAACTGAAGGCAGCGTTTGATTCAGTGGATAGAAAGGTGTTATGGGAAACGATGGAACAGAGAGGAGTGAGTGAAGGAATAAGGAGGAGGGTGAGGGAACTATACAGAGAGACGAGGAGTAAGGTGAGAGTGGGAAGCGAGGAGGGAAAGAGTTTCTGGACAGCAAGAGGAGTAAGACAAGGGTGTCCATTGAGCGCGGATCTCTTCAACATTATGATAGCGGATATGGAAGAGAGGCTGAAAAAAGGAGGATGGGGGGGGGGGGGGTGATGATAGCAGGAGAAAGAGTGAGATCATTGGCGTATGCGGATGACGTGGTGCTGAAGGCAGAAGAGGAAGAGGATATGATAGGAATGATGAAAAACATGGAGAGATATCTGGAGGAGAAGAGATTGACATTGAGTGTGGAAAAAACAAAGGTGATGAGGTTTACGAAAGGAGGGGGGAGGAAGAAGAAATTTGAACTGAAATGGAAGGGGAAAGTGATAGAGGAAGTAAAGGAGTTTACGTATCTGGGGTACAAGATGAAAAAAGACGGACAGCAAGAAGATCAAGTGAGGGAGAGACAGAGAAGGGCAATGATGGCAATGGGGCAGGTATGGGGGGTAGGAAAGAGAAGATTCAAAAGAAACGTGAGGAGAAGAATATGGATGTTTGACAAGCTAATATGGACGGTGGCAAGTTACGGAGTGGAAGTATGGGGATGGGAAGAGAGAGAAGCAATGGAAAGGCCACATGAAAAATACCTGAGATGGACGCTAGGGGTAGAATGGAGGACGCCGGGGTATCTGGTCAGGGAGGAGTTGAAGAGGGAAAGAATGGGGTTGAGAGCGGCAAGGAGAGCATGGAACTTTGAGGTGAGGTTGGAAGAAGGAAAAGGAGGGAAATGGACGAGGAAATGTTACGAAGAGGTGAAAAAGAGAAGAAAAAGAAGAGAAGCTAACGAGATGGGAGGAGGAGAGAAGAGGTTTCTTCAGAAAATTAGGGATGAATGGGGAAGAAGTGAGAAAGATGAGGGAGAAAGGCAGAGAAGGATTCAAGGAGGCGGAAAAGAGATATAGGGAAAAGCAACGGGAAAAGATGGAACAAAGAATAAGAGAGGCGAGATTCAGCAGGTGGTACAAGTACGTGAGGAGCAAGGGAGTGCCGGAGTACTCAAAAAAGGGGTGGGGGGAAAGTAGATGGCAAAGGGTAGCGAGATTCAGGCTAGGGGAAGGGATGAGGGAGTCAAGATACTGGGCAAAAGAAGACGAGAGGAGATGCAGAGTATGTGGGTATGAGGAGGAGACATGGGAGCACGTGTGGGAGGGATGCAGAGAAAGGGCGAGGGAAGGAGGATGGCAAGAAAATGTCAAGGAAATATTAGGAGAAGATGGAGAGGGAGAGTGGTGGATGAGAGAAGTGGAGAAGAGTAGAGGAAAAGAAGAGAAAGAGGAGTAGGAAAGGAAAAAAGGGGTAAAAAAAAAAGAAAAGAAAATGTAAATAGAATATAAGTAATAAAATGTAATAAGATAGAGAGATGTATGTAAGGGAGGATTGTAAGAGAGAGAGAAGAAAAAGAGAGGAACCATGTAACCCCGAGGGGAACATTAAAATAATAATAATAAAAAAATAATAATAAATATTTTAAAATTAAATACAGGAAAGTTAAACAAACGACAAAATATATTTTTTTTAATATATGATTAAATTCGAACATAAAATGAAATTATTGGATAAATTTTTTTTACTCACCGATATTCTACCGCCTCCAACATGCGGTCGTACAATCGTTTAAAGACGGATGAAGCATAGTCCATTTCCATTTGCTCCAACTATAGCAAAAAATTATAGACATATACTTATATATACATAATAGAACAAAGAAAAAGAAGTACATAAAATAAAATAAAATTAGATGATAACAATAGTAATAATAATAAATTTTTTTATTAAAAAAAAAAAAAAAAAAAAAAACATATATACAAATAAAATAAAATATAATATAGTGAAGAAATTTATACTTCATAAAAATGAGAGGAAACAGAATACTTACAAACTCCTCGATCTAGTTCACTTTTCGCATACGATCCATGGTGTAGTGTTTTATTTTACGGTAAACTCCTACAAAAAGAAAAATTATAACAGGTTCAACCGGCAGCTTGAACTTAAAATGAATAAATTGCCGAAAAATCACTATTTATAAGCAAGAAACTACTTCAGAGTAGGGGAAAGTAATTAGGCACAAGACCATCCCCTACTACTACTGCCAACTCATTACCACGAACAATAAGAAAAAAATATAAAATAAGAAAAAAACTGTGTATTAAATTAAGATTCAATTTTTGCGGATTAAAAACCGAAATATTGAATAATTGTTAAGAAAATTGTAACGGCAAGAATTGCTTCACAAATGAACTAAGTAGTAAGATAATAGTCGAATTATTAAAAAATTATAAATGAACTGAAACAATTAAACCGCAACGAATAAATAATTAGAAACGAGTAAATTTACTATTGAATATTAAACAAATAATTAATTACTTATTCAACTAAGCATGTAAATTACTCGATTCAAAAAAAATAAACAAATGATCTGTGGCACTCCGGGAGTGCCGGCAGAAGTAAAAACTTGAACATTAACGTTGTACATTTTTTAATATTTTGGAATGGTTAGGGAATAATTTCGGACGAATTGCTTTATTTATCAGTATAGAAGTACTATCATTTATGTGGTTAAATACAATATTCATTTATTGCGCATATCGTACACAAACATGACAATTTATATTACTTTCTAAGTTTAACATTTCAGAACTATTACAGTTATTTTACATTAAAAATTTTATCTCTCAGAAAAATTTATATATGAGAATTTTACAACTATACAGACGGTCGAGCCATCAGCTGATCAGCATTCAACAGTAACCATCACATTCAGCATGGTGAGCGATAAATTTCTAGTGCGCAGGCGCCACGCACTAGATGCTCCCACCACATCACTGCCGTGCATGCACGTAGCAGCCTGTAGTACAAACACACACGCACACTCACACAAGCGCCCCGTGCCACTTAAACGAAACAGCCAGCAGGCATACATTTTCGGTGCGTTGTAGAAAGAGAGGGAATTCCTCTCCTACACCGGCAGTCTACCCTCCCTACATCTTACGAATTTTCGATCAGCATCACGTGACCCTGACGCGAGTTCAACATTTTCTACCCATCTAAAAAAAAGTGCACAACGCCGCTAAAGAAGTTTTCACTTCAAAAATGTGTAATAGAAAATAACGCGTGTACGAAAAAATTAATTAGAGAGAAGCAAGGCGAACGCCGAGAGAGTAAGGTGTGGAAGGATGGCTATGGCGGGCGCCGTGAGAACGAGGCGTGTGGAGTAAAAAAGATGGACGCCGATCAAATCTGGTGCGTGCAATGAAGAGTGTGCTGGACAAGTGTAATAAGAGTGATAGTGGTGAAATAATACAAATAAAAAATCTCCAACAAGTGACGAATTATGTTATTGCCAAGAGAACGAGCGATGCATAATATTGTCCAAAAGGAGAATTGGATTATTCACATACTCAAAATGCGTATGAGCCGATCCCGGGCAAGACTACACGTGGCGAGTCGCCATCATTAATTATTTTTGCTGCCATTCAACAACGCCAGAACTTGACTATATCGAGTCCATGATAGTCAACAACAATACGGATCAATTAAATAAAATTAATAAATAATTGAAGAAGAAAATAAGCTGCTGCGGTATACGTGATTCAAGTGGAACAGGTGATAAAAGATTGTGGAAATAGAGTGTCCGAAAAAATAATTGTCGGGTGAATAAAAATTAAATATCGTGTAAAAAAGTATGCAGTGTGAATTAAGTGAATGTCCGGTATTATAATTAAAATGTTTATACGGTATGGAAAGTATGAGAGAATTAATAAAATGAACAATTACTATTTCTACGGTAATAATAACGAAATGCGTGTTAAATTGTGTGATAAGTATGATGAGTGAAATGTATGAGTGAAAAGAGATTTGTTGTACAGAAATATATTGTCGCACTGCCGTAGACCCGTCAATCGTCACGGCCAAAAATAAGAACAGTATATTATTATTTAAAAATGCAAAAAGAGAAAGATTATTAATTTTCGAGTCCTTATATTTTTTCTTTCATCCGGATTTTTCATTGTTAAATAAATCAACATTATAATTTTCTTTAAAAATTATTTGATGCGTATATTTCATGTATTTTTTAAGATAGATTTCCCCGATAATCTTTAGCCATTTTCAGGCAATCGGGGTGGCATCCCTTGTATCAAGGACAACGATAACGGTAAGCAAAGTTTTGAGGGACAAAACCGAGCAACGTCACAATATATATATATATGCATCTCAAACATAGAATAATTTAATTATAAGAACGCATATGTTGAATAAAATTACAATGACACATCTACATGTACATATATATATATATTGTAATGAGGTGGCCAGGCCACTCATTACTTTCATTTGCGCCCGAGTACATTTAATTGTGGTATGAATAAAAATGGTAAGAAAGAGTAAATGTGTGCGAAGTGAGTGCGGAAAAGCGGTGGTCAACGTTGCCAATCAACAGCAGTGGTCATCACCGTCAATCAAAGGGAGCTCCGGAATATAGCCGAAATAATGTTCCAGTTAATATAAAAGTGGGGCAAAGGAATTTATAGACGATGGAAAGGGCAATTAAGGCTGAGAACGACGCTGCCGTAATTTTGTACTTCACTTCCGACCGAAACGTGATAATATAAGGATTGTCAACTTCCGATTTCACCGTACAATCAGCACGTGTGTCAAGTGTGCGTTCTTGTGTGCCACGACAAGACCGCAACCGAAGGATGGAGTCGAGAGAAATGGGGAGGTCACCCGGATAAGGAGTGATTATAACATTTGCGAATGTTATGATCGGGCTGATTTGGCGAGGTATGACCAAATAGCTAGAGGAAAATCGGCAGGGTGAATACCCTAACAGACTTCTTCGGAGGTTCCAGCCAGCAGCAGAGCATACAACCACGTGCGGAATCGGCTAGTCAAATGTGTGCAGTGTGTGAGTATGCTAGTATGGGTTATGTGAGTATGGAAAATGTTGAGTGTATTTCATAAAGAATAAGTAAGTGAAACGAATGTAATTGTATGAAGTCAAAATCGGGTCTTGTAGACCCATCCGATGAACGCCACGCGTAGAAAATAGAGTCAAAGAGACAAAAGAGAATTAAATAAAATAAAGTAGAAGCAAGTAAATTGTATAGAGAATTTAGAGTCATTGACGAAAGAAATAATATTGTATTCAAAATATATTGGTTTGGCCCTTAGAAAAGGTCAAACCAATATCAACTTATTATTATCATTTTCATTTATATTATATTTCACATTTAAAATCATTCCGGATAATTTAATAAATATTCAAGGTAATTTTCATATCAATTAAATTACAGTGTCAAAATTATTCGTCTTAATATTACTTAAAAGCATGCAGTATTATTTTCAGAGCCTTGAGAATTTCCCCAGGATTCTTTTAGGTTAGTGTAACTGGGGTAGCATCCCTTGGAGAAACGTGTAAAAGAGTAAGTTGACGGTAACTCCGGAGTAGAGAGTAAAATATCCGGACTCTAGCCTTTTTCAGGAAAGGTGGTCGTCACAATATATATATGTATAAGTATCCATGGATAGGTATATAAGCACATAATGATAAGATAAACGAGAACTTCGACTGACAATCCTAGAAATCCATTCAATAACTGCAATACTCGAATCAATGAATATAAAAATACGAATAATTAAAATAATGTTTAATAATTGTATAATAAAAGATGATGCAATAGAACAAGAATGTGAAGAATAAACCGAAATATGAAACACGATAGAAACTAGATAAAAAAACTAAGATAAAACTGTATAATCCGCATATTAGATATATACAACACTCGCTGATAGAATTCTGTCATTATCTTATAGTTAAACACCACCTGAGTAAACAAACCATTACATCGTTATATAAAACAAAAACACAGGAATAGATAAAGATAAGAACTTGAAATTACCGCAAAAGCATTCCTGTCATTAGAAACGCATAAGCATAAAAATAAACATTAGACGCGTGAAAAGAATGGAATGTTCAAAATCAATAACACGTATTTTTCTCCCACGCATGATATGAAACTTTCTAACCAAGATAAATAATATAGTTCGATATACAATCGCACAAAATGATAAAACCAAATTCTTCGGTAAAATTCAAAGGACCAAGATTGGAAACTGTTTCCCACCGATTCTCTTATGAGGAAAACTTGAAACAGCGAATGAACAAGCTGTTAAAAAACCCATAACCTATGAGCGCGGGTTCGCACGGACCACGAGATGAAAAACTCCTCCCTCAATGAAATGTTATAAAAACTCTGGAAAATTGGGAAACAAACAGTTCTCCGACAGTTAAGTAAAAGATCAGTTCTCCGAACAGATCCATTACAATCTTTAACAGACAGTTCTCTGATCAAGTATATTCTTAAAAATAATTATTCAATACAGATTCTTCAACTAATTAATAAAATCACATAGTGCCGAGTTCAAAACGAGTAGAGTGCAAGTTCTTACTCAGAATACACTCGAGAGTGATAATTATCCGCGACATCCGCGAGAAAATTACTATTAAATGAAAATAATAAAATAAATAAATAAGTCGGAGTTCTCATTAATTAAGGCACAATATTATAAACATTACTAAACAATAATAATAGTGTTGTTAGTGATTAATTAAATGGTTCGAATTAAATATTAATCCAAATTCATGTCTGTGAAATGATTAAATAAATAGTTGTTTAAATTCAAAGTGTGTTCCAAGGTACATCATTTAAATACCGCTAAACCGAAAACTTTCACAATCCACTAATTCCTGCAACGAACCTACAAATTCGGGGAATAAAATAAATCCCTACAACAAATAAACATTTTATAGTAAGATTGGCAATAAAACTCCTGAACAACGCAGTGATTGGCTCTCAACCAATCTGGAGCAGAGGCGCCCAACCACGAACTAAGAATTTCAATGAAGGTAAGCCTCTCTCGACGAATTCGCGTGTTTCAGGACGTGACACACACGCGCTATTTGAAATAAATACAAGTTTATATAGTAATTATACAGCTGATGATGCGCACATGCGTAGTGTGTAGCAACGCTGCCACGTCGTAGATATTAGTTATATATATTTCGTGTTGACATATATATATTTTCCCAACCTCCTTAAGGACGTTCGTGAGATACTCCGGGGTCAAATGAGTACTAACTTTTTATAAAATTTATCTAAGGCTTGAGAAAATTTGTAAAATATATTAATAATTTTACAATGATTTATAATTGTTTTTTATATGTACCAACTAATTTTAAGGTATTTATTCAAAAAAATCAGTTAAGCCACATTAACAATTGATTTGACGATATTTGAAATGCTAAATAAATTTGGCAACAGTGTCTATTTTATGTTTTGACACTTTCAATGCGTATGTGCATATGTGTATATTTCGTTACAGCGCGCTGTTGCCAGTTTTCAAGATGGCTACAAATTTACCAAAACAGTTCTAATTATCTTTATTAAAATAATTAATAAGGAATGAGGAGGAGGGGGAGGAAACTGTACAGAGAGACGAGGAGTAAGGTGAGAGTAGGAAGCGAGAAGGGGGAGAGTTTCTGGACAGCAAGAGGAGTAAGGCAAGGGTGTCCGTTAGGCGCGGATCCCTTCAACATCATGATAGCATATATGGAGGAGAGGCTGAAAAAGGAGGATAAGGGGGGGGGGGGTGATGATAGGGGGAGAAAGAGTGAGATCGTTGACATATGCGGATGACGTGGTGCTGATGGCAGAGGAGGAAGAAGAAATGACAAAAATGATGAAAAACATGGAGAGATATCTAGAGGAGAAAAGATTGATATTGAGCTCCACGCTCGTTTCTTCCACAAAAACGAAGGTGATGAGGTTTACGAAAGCAGAGGGGAGGAAGAAGAAATTCGAATTGTAATGGAAAGGGAAAGTGATAGAGGAGGTAAAGGAGTTTACGCATCTGGGATACAGGATGAAAAAAGACGGACAGCAAGAAGGTCAAGTGAGGGAGAGAAAGAGGAGAGCAATGATGGCACCCAGTCAGCGTGGAATGTTGCAGCAATGTTCCGAACCTTGCGAAACATTCCGAACGTTGCTGCAACATTCCAGTGGCAACGTTGCAATATGAATGTTGCTGGAACATTGCATGTGAATGTTGCAGGAATGTTGTAGGAACATTGCAGCGGCAACATTGCGGACTATGGCCATTTCCTAATTGAATGATCACTTATTATAATTAGTGATGCAATTGCATCGAGATCTTTGGACTATATGTATATTAAATTTGATGATGGTTATAAGTTTGCCATTTGAGTTTTAGTACAGTTTTGCGAACTGGTTATATATGATGAATATTGAAGGAATTTTTTCCTGAAATATATTTGCATGAATATTGAAGCACTGTATCATAATTATGATATATTTTTATATACTTGCATTCATAATTATTAAACAATATTCCTTCACAAGATATTGAACATTGCTGGGGAATGTTGCTGCAACATTCCTGCAACATTCCTGCAACGTTACTGCAACACTCGTGCTTTATTATATAATATTCATAATTGCATGAATATTGCAGCACTGTTTCATAATTATTAGAATGTTACATTTTCAACATTCCAATATAGACAAAATGGATGTGCGTATGTGTCAACATTTGGCACCATGGCATTTTATTGTGCTGGCACGTCACAATCAAGTTTATACTCTCGGAGCATGTGTACTGTGAAAATTGTGGAATCTTTGTGTCGAATTTTATGCCTCATTATTGAAAAGTTAAGTATAATTTTTACTTGTAATTAAAATATTTTGAATACCAATTAATATTCTTAAAATTTCGAGTGTTCACGATTGTGAGTTAATATTCATCTAGGTCCGTCGTTTATATAACCTGAAAAATTTCACTGAGAAGGGTTTCTTAACTGTAGATAATTTTTAGTTTGATGTCTGTTCATATATAATAGAAAAAAAAAGAAAAAAATAATAATAAGTGAAAGGTATTATTATTAATAAAACAGAATAAAATCCAAAATATAATTTTTCAATCCTCAATATATTCCTACAACATTCCCGCAACCTTCCTGCAACATTCCTGCAACATTCCTGCAACGTTCCCGCAAGGTTCCTGCAATGTTCCGTGCAACGTTCCTGCAACATTCTAAACGTTGCAGAGAGGCGGACATAGGAACGTTGCAGGAATGTTGCAGGGATGTTGCTGCAACGTTCCCTGCAATGTTTAACTTTGCGGATGTAACATTCCTGCAACGTTACTGCACCATTCCACGCTGGCGGGGCAATGGAGCAGGTATGGGGGATAGGAAAGAGAAGGTTCAAAAGAAATGTGAGGAGAAGAATATAGCTATTTGACAAGCTAGTATGGACAGTGGCAAGTTACGGAGTGGAAGTATGGGGATGGGAAGAGAGAGAAGCAATGGAAAGGCTACAGGAAAAATACCTGAGATGGACGCTATGGGTAGAATGGAGGACGCCGGGGTATCTGGTCAGGGAGGAGTTGAAACGAGAAAGAATGGGGCTGAGAGCGACAAGGAGGGCATGGAACTTCGAGGTGAGGTTGGAAAAAGGAAAAGGAGGGAAATGGACGAGGAGATGCTACGAAGAGGTGAAAAAGAGCAGAGGAAAAGAAGAGAAGGAGGAGTAAGGAAGGAAGGAAAAAAGGGGTAAAAAAATGTAAATAGAATATAAGGAAATAAAAATGTAATAATATAGAGAAGAGTATGTAAAGGAGGAATGTAAGGGAGTGAAAGAGGAGTGGAACCATGTAACCCCGAGGGGAACATTGAAATAAATAAATAATTAGAATAATGAATATTTAATTCAAACATTCGTCAACACCTGTTTTTTTGTGGAGTTATATAAACTACATATTTCAAAGAATATTTTTAAACATTATTTATTATTGTATCTACTCTTACAATATACTATTTGTAATTTTGAATACATAAAAATGCTAATTCTCCATACGGCTCTATGTTAAAAATTTGAATTTTGATCTTTAATAACTTTCTGAAATTATCGATAAGGCATCTTGAAATTTCAAGGGTAGATAGCTACATGATTTAACTTATCAAAACCGAAAAAAAAAAATTTTTATCTACTAAAAAGTTTCGCTCACGAACGTCCTTAAAGAGTCAGTGAATGTGGACTTCATGCATTAATAATTACATTGTCTGCGCACAATATTAAAAATGAAAAAATAAATGTTGATGTAATTCAATGCAGAATAAATAAATTTTTTTGCAATGAGGTATGGCAAACGTGTCGTTATATTTTGCTTGTAAATGATGAATTTGATGTCCGCAAACCTGATGGTTTGTCAATAATTGTCAATAAATGGACTTTAAGTCAATTAACAATAACAATGGAAATTTATTGAAATTATGAAGATCATTTAATTTTTTCATTTGCTTTTTCTTCAATATAGATAAATGTACATAGCTCATTTATTCACATGGGTCATATACGATATGGATTATGTGATGCAATTTTTCCCGTAATCATTACAGGAATAATTTCTGATGCCTGCGCCAGTACCTACATTTCTTTGGATAATCTTCATGTCTCACTTTTTTGTTTACGTATGTTTGATACATACATGGTGTAACGGCGCTCATTTTTCCGTCCCTGGAAAAATGTTGCTACCGTTATTGTAGTCCTTGATACAAGGGATGCCACCCCGATTGCCTGAAATTGGCTAAAGATTATCGGGGAAATCTATCTCACACAAAAATAAAATAATACTCGCATCAAATAATTTTAAAGAAAATAATAATGTTTATTTATTTAATATTGAAAAATATTATCCGGATGAAAATTGAAATAAAAAATAATATATAACTTGAGAAATAATAATGTATCTTTTCTCTTTGCAAAACAATTAATTGAGATAAATGTTCTAATAATTTTGGCCGTGACGATTGACGGGTCTACGGCAGTGCGACAATATAATTCTGTACAACAAATATCTTTTTCACTCATACATTTCACTCATCATACTTATCACACAATTTAACACACATTTCGTTATCATTACCGTAGAAATAGTATATCCGAAGGGGTCATTGTTCATTTAATTAACTCACTCATACTTTCCTTACCGAATAAACATTTTTAATTATTAATAATACCGGACATTCACTCAATTCATACTGCATACTTCTTTACACAATATTTAATTTATTAAACCGACAATTAATTTTCCGGACACTCTCTTCTCACATGTTCCACTGGAATCTCGTACATGGCAGCAGCTTCTTTTCTTCTTTATTTATTTATTAATGTTATTTAAACAATCCGTATTGTTGTTGACTACCATGGACTCGATATAGTCAGGTTCTGGTGTTGTTGAATGGCCGCAATGTTTGTGACGATGGTGGCGCTCCACGTGGTGATGCAAAAGTCTGTATGTTCAACCACGTATTGATTTTGTGAAATAATCCAATTCTCCCGTTGGACAATATTATGCATCGCTCGTTCTCTTGGCAATAACATAATTCGTCGTTTATTGGAGACTTTTTATTGGTATTATTTCATCACTATCACCCTTATTACATTTGCCCTGCACACTCTTCATCGCATGCACCAGATTTTTTCGACGTCCATCTTTCTATTTTTCACGCCTCGTTTTTACGGCGCCTGCCATGGCCGTCCTTCCACAACTTACTCTCTCGGCGATCGCCTTGCTTCTTTCGAATTCTTCGTTTTCGTACACGCACGTGCCTCGCTGCGTCGTCTCTATTGTTCTTATTCGGCACCGTCCGTGCATCCTCGTGCCCGCTGCTCCCACCGCTCACACTTGCACTCATCCGTCTATACTAAATTCACAATACTTCACCGTACAATTTATAATACTTAAAAATCCGTATTAATAATATATATTTTGATGCGTGGCAAGCCACAACATCACAATGGACACTTTTGAATGTAGATTTTTCTCACCTGTGCAGGAAAACTAACACATTCGAGCGCTTTATATTGGCATTTGCTGCTCATAATGTTTGACAATGAACAAAATGCATTTTTATAAAGTGGTGTAGTGTGACGAGGTGTTTTTTGATACATAAAAAATGAAGTGGACACCATTATTATTTGTATAGTTCTGTGGACAATATGAAACAAATGAAATATTATTCTAATAAACAGTTTTCATCAAATGAATTTATACACTTACATGGGTCATAATTTTCTGCTGTGAATATCCCCATGTTAAATAAGTTATTTGCAATCCAAGGAAAGAATAGACAGGAGAAATGGCATCATGAGAAAATGTGTGTTGCACTTCAGTATTTGCATTTGGAGAAATATATTGTGGTGAATCAAGTAATCCTTATTCGTCAATTCCAAGAAAGCACCTCTGAACGGTTTCTCGTAGAATCTAACTTATACCTATAGAAATACAAGGAAAATATTTATATTATTTATCGGACTTTTTTTATATTCCATTTTTACTCACCATTTTCTACTGGATTTTTACAGTATCTCTTGATGAACAAATAATTGGACAACTCAAATTTGATATTAGTTAAAATAATTTATTGGAATGTCGAGTAAATATTATTTAAGTTGTGACAGTTTATTACTTACCATATAATTAAATTGACGTTTTCTCCAACCTGATGTCCGATAACCAAATGATTTGGTGATTGGCTATTGTTTTTTTTTTTTAGATTTGAACTAGCGAAAGACTTAATTGATTACGATGCGGCGCGGAAAACCGTCACCAGAGCGCGGAACGGGCTTGAGCCTACAGTACCCAAAACATTGAGAGAGTTAGTTGATGAGATGAAAAATATTCCCGATGATATTAAAAAAGCATATTACGGCCATTTCCGGACGGAGGAGAATAAAATTGGGGTCGTTTTTACATCAGAGAAACTCTTGAATGCGCTGGGCAACGCTGGCACAGAAGAGTTTTACATAGACGGGACATTTGCTGTAATTATAAATTATTGTTATTTTTTATTTGTAGTTGAAAAATAACTCATGAATATTCCGATAATGTATGTGAAAAATAATTTTTCAGGCTCGGCCAAATCCCCCTAAGTGTGCACAAATTTTGATTGTCCATGTCAAAAAACGGGACTCCGTAAGTGGACTTAATGGTGAGACTTCTATACCATATTCTCAAGCAATAATTTTTTTTCTACTCTTAGAGTGTTTCTGTGTTACTCGTCTTGTGCGAAAACCGTACCAAAAATTTTTATAAGGCGCTATAGAAGTTTTTATTTGAAGTTCTGCCGTCTTTGAAAGAAAATTCAAAATTCGTAATGTGTAATTACGAAAAAGCTTTCTTCCAGGCTACTAAGGAAAGCCACCTGTTCGTGAGGATCCGAGGTTGTTGGATTCATTATATATATCCGTGTGAGTATATGGAAAATGTTTTCATAATTATTTTTACGGAGTTTGAAGCTGCCGAAAGCCAACAAGAACCCATGGAAACAAATTATGGAAATGATGTGGTCCGTGCGGTTAGTGCCCGTTAACAATAAGTTAACGAGGCATTAACGGCAGTCACAAATGAAATAATGGCTGCCAATACAATCGTTGATTTGCGTGACTGCCTAGACAAAATGTCCCGGTGTCTCCACGATTATTGGGGGAAGATACCGGCAATTTTGTCAGTAGAGGCTGAACACGCATCACGAACCAACAACATTTGTGTAGGGTTCAATCGGCAGCTTCCCAAAAAGCTTGGAAGAAGCCCACTCACTTTTGTGAATTTTATGGATGAGTACATGCTCTATTTATATAAAATTATTACATGAATAGAACCTCAATAATTAAATTTTTGTTTTGAATTTTCATTTGGAATGAGGAAAATCATCAGGGATTCAGAACAGTTGTTGTACATTATTGTAAACGCAGGAAGAGTGCTGAATAAGTCCGGGTTAGCCAATAAACTGCAAAAAGAAAAAAAAAATCGGAACCCTGCAAGAAAAGTCGAAAGATGATGGTATTGAGATGTCGGATTTTTTAACCCGAATATACCCCAATAATTCAAATCCTGCTTCGCAATATAGTGCTGATAGTATGTATAAATTTTATAATAACATTAATTGTGCTAAATGATAATACAAATTAAATTATTTACAGCATTTGCAGCCGCAGATGATTTGGAGAATACCGGGTTTATTTGCCTCCAAGATCCAGTGCAATTACCTGCAGGTAATTATTTAACTATTTATTTTGTATTAATATATATATATATAACAATACAAAATTGAAATTATTTGTTTTGCAGCTGTTCTACCACTCCCAGATTATAGAAGTCAGGAGGACTCCACGACTACCGGAAGATGCGATGCAAGGGTAGGAGAGGAAGTCAGGTTCGCGCCGTATAAACACCCTCTGGCCAAGGTGATACTTTTTCGGATTTATTATTGTTGAAGTTTATGAAATAAAGACACAATTTTATTTCTATGTGAATTTATTATACAAATACAAATTGACCTAACAACATGAGGCTTCACACTATACTGACTGACCTGAGTATATTGGAGTACCCCTATATAGAGACTTTAAGCCTACCTAGATTTTTCTAGATAGCTATCGAACCTAATTGCATACCCATTAATATTACATTATTACGTTAGTATTGTTATTTCTAGAAAACTCTGGATGTAGAATTTTCTTAAAGTTTCGAGAAGTTACTCCAACACCCTCCCTAAAATTCTACATCCTTGCATATTGAGAATCTTATTGTAACTCATAAGTCTTAATTTCATCCTGAAGAATTCAAATTTCGGTTTAGCTAATGCTTTCGTGAATAGATCCGCGACTTGTTCTTCACTCTTAATATACTTGACTTTAATATTGCCTTTCTCGTATAAATCTCTGATAAAATGGTATTTAATATCTATATGTTTGCTTCTTTGATGGAATTCTGGATTTTTGATTAATTTTATTGCACTCAAATTATCTATAAATAGATCATAATTTTCAATGTTTCTTTTCAGATCATCAAATAATATCTTTAGCCAAACTATTTCTTTTGCTGCTGATGCTGCACTTATATATTCGGCCTCTGTAGTGGATAGTGCCACACATTGTTGTCTTTTGCTTTGCCATACAATAGCTGCATTTAGCTCTGTGAAGTTGGCACCCCCAAATGCGAATTTTTCAATTTTTTTTGCACGGATCGTTTGTCCATCGTAGGACCACGTAAGTCCACCCAATAGATTATTTTGTCCAGGCACCGTTCAAAAGTTATAAACAAAAGTTTTTTTTTCATGTATATGGCGACTGAGAAAATGCGAAGTTACACCCCCAAATGCAAATTTCGCAAGTTTTTTTGCAGGATTCGCTTGTCTATCGTAGGACCACATTTGTCCACCCAATAGATTATTTTGTCCAGGCAGCGTTCAAAAGTTATAAACAAAATTTTTTTTTTCATGTATATGGCGACTAAGAAAATGCGAAGTTACACCCCCAAATGCAAATTTCGCAAGTTTTTTTGCAGGATTCGCTTGTCTATCGTAGGACCACGTAAGTCCACCCAATAGATTATTTTGTCCACCCCCAGATTAATTATTATTCAACTTTTAAAATTTTCGAAAGTGTGAAGTTGGCACCCCCAAATGCGAATTTTTCAATTTTTTTTGCACGGATCGTTTGTCCATCGTAGGACCACGTAAGTCCACCCAATAGATTATTTTGTCCAGGCACCGTTCAAATGTTATAAGCAAAATTTTTTTTTTCATGTATATGGCGACTGAGAAAATGCGAAGTTACAACCCCAAATGCAAATTTCGCAAGTTTTTTTGCAGGATTCGCTTGTCTATCGTAGGACCACATTTTGTCCACCCAATAGATTATTTTGTTCACTCCCAGATCAATTATTATTCAACTTTTAGAATTTTCGAAAGTGTGAAATTGGCACCCCTAAAAAGTTATGAACAAATTTTTTTTTTCAAATATATTTCTTCCATAAAAATGTGGTTACACCACCAAATGCAAATTTCGCAACTTTTTTTGCAGGATTCGTTTTTCCATCGCAGGGCAAGGCTTGTCCAGTAGGGTGTGCCATTTTTAGGCAACTTTTTTTTTTCATCGAATAAACCGACTGAAAACATACTAGACGGTGAAAAAATGAGCCTGTTGAAAGCGGAGCTCTTAATTTTAATATTTAGAGCTGCCGGAATGTATTTTCCATTTTGCATTTGAATAACATGGGAAGAAAAAATTTTTTGAAGTGAAACTTCTTAATCGACTTCGGGAATGAAAAGCGTTAAATATTCAACAATGGGTATTTGGCGCATGCGCAGTAGCAATATTTAGTGCGCATGCGCAGTAGCGATATGGAGTGCGCATGCGCAGTAGCAATAATAAGTACGCATGCGCAGTAGCAATCTTTCAAATTCCATGATGAAATTACATAAACAGCCTAAATTTCACTAGTGCGCATGCGTCATAGATGCCTGTCTCAGGTAGGATAGATTTAAAGTAAAAATCTACTATAAAGAGGGAATGTATACTCGATGCATGCGCAGTAGCAAAATTTCCCACGCATGATCGACAGCAATGTTCCCTATGCCTTCACAGTTAGTACATTGAAATGTTACATTTTGAAGTGGAACTTCTTAATCGAATTTGGGAGCATTAAACGTTGAATTTGTGACGTCACAAAATACACACATATC
This sequence comes from Microctonus brassicae, assembly GCA_918226075.1. NCBI lineage: Eukaryota > Metazoa > Arthropoda > Insecta > Hymenoptera > Braconidae > Microctonus > Microctonus brassicae. The sequence goes on along the minus strand of OW445484.1, from coordinate 12,823,058 downwards.
TATATATATGACGTCACAAAACACACACACACACACACACACACACACACACACACACACACCCACACACACACACCCACACACACACACACACACACACACACACATATATATATTGTGACGTCACAAAATCACAAGATAGATAGATAGATAGATAGATAGATAGATATAAACAAATAAATTTAATTTATTATATTTTATTTACAAATCAATAAACAAAAAATAGAAACACAAAAATAATCAATTCAAATTAATAATAATTATTATTTAAAACGAAATATTGAGAATTTCTTCCTCTGTCGCCCCCACCACGCCCGCCCCGACCACCCCGTCTTCCGCGCCGATCATTATTCCAATAGGGACCATTTGTTTTTTGTTTTCTCGGGCCTCGTGCCCATCGTTTAGCTGAAAAAAATGGTATTGATGCTGATGGTAGTGATGGTGGTCGTGGTGCTTGTGGAAATGATGGTGGTGGTGGTGCATGTGGTATTGATGGTGGTGGTGATGCTTGTGGTGTTGATGGTGGTGGTGGTGCTTGTGGAAATGATGGTGGTGGTGGTGCTTGTGGAAATGATGGTGTTGGTGGTGCTTGTGGAAATGGTGGTGTTGGTGGTGCTTGTGAAAATGATGGTATTGGTGGTGGATTAGAAATTGGACCAGGCGTTGAATAATTCGCCTGCTGCATAAAATTCATGAAACCTTGATTTTTTAAATTATTAAAAAATAATCGCATCATCTCTAGCTTCTTTATTTCAGTTTGTAATTCTTCATTCATGTTTGCTGAAAATATAAAATCATATATTGGGATCCGTCAAATGGATATATGACATCTGGTGGCAACTCATGTAACTAGGATAGGAAGCACATTAACATGCATACAGTAGTGATATAATTGTAAATTGTTAATTTTCTAAAAATAATAGTATTAAAAACATTAAATTGGTTATTTACTCATTAATAATGGAGTCTGCAACATTTTTTCCTCGTGCGAAATATAAAAGGAAGATAGTTTGTACTGTAAAAGGTTGTGAAAGCGCTTCCAATAAAGATGTAAATATATACGTTTTCATAAGTTTCCCATGAAAACGAATCGTTTTGTGTGCTGCAAAAATTTATTTGGACAAACGGAGCGAAAAGATCAATTAGAAGTTTGGATGAAGACGTTAAAAATGAAAGAAGTGAGCTCTGGAATGAAAGTGTGTAATTTTGGTAATATCGTGACTGTAAAGAACAAAATGGTTAATAACAATAATGATATATATTTATGATGATACTGTACGATAATAATTGATGACTAACAAACTTACCATTAATGAAAATCATTATACGAATATTGTAAGGTTAGAAACTTACCTATTACAATAGAGCAATGTTGCAATTATATGTTTACACTGTTCGCCTAAACCAGCTTTGCACGAACATTGTACCGACATTATTCTACCATTCAACTGCACTTTACCATTGATTTCATGGGGTATTTCTTTTAATTTTGAGGTTTTAAGACAATATGCCGTGAAACTAACCGTATCTGACAGCTCATTTGAATTTTTATTTTTACAGCATTTTATAATGTGACCGGCTTTTAAAATCCTTTCTCCTTCTACAAAATTCCTTTGTTTGGGATTAGTACCAGCCCAATCACATATTGCACGTATATTAATCATGTTTTTCTTAATTTCTAATTCATATAATTACACGTAAAACTATACCCCCTTTTTAAATTTGCTTCCTAAGTCCGCCATGTTTTTTAGGCTCCTCCCATCTGACGGATCCCAATTAATCATTTGTAAATTATTCATAATCCACACCTATTATATTTAATTCATCATACACGTCATATAAAATCAGTATAATCTTCGATAATGAATATATATATATATGTGACGTCACAAAATCACAATATATATATATATATATATATATATATATATATATATATATATATTGACATTTGGACATAAATATATTCATTATCGAAGATTATACTGATTTTATATGACGTGTATGATAAATTAAATATAATAGGTGTGGATCATGAATAATTTACATATATATATATATATATAACAATGACACTAGGTATTAAATACAAATAAATTAAGAATAAAATCATTTAAAGTAATTAAACTTACTTTTCTATCCTTGATGAGGAAAAATGACACCATACGTCAAATGAACAAATAAACAAATGATGAGAACTGTGTACATATATATATATATAATGACGTGTTTGAGATTTGATATTCAGAAATATATGTAAAGATGACATTTATTGCAACAAATTATTCTAGTGAATTTTATTCTTTATATATTTTAAAACAAGCAATAACATCATAATATTTTTTCGTAGTGGTTGTGCTTAATAATTTCGAAGTTATAAAAGATCTCAGGTAAATATTAATAAATATAACTAATTATTCCAAGATATATAAAATAGAATCATTTCTATTCGAACATTAGTGTTATATAATTTAATATTTTCCTTTGAAATAAGAATTTTATTTTAATTCTTTTACAGTGATTGTGTGAGTGTGTGGACTACTCAAAATTTAGTGCATGAGGAGATTCAAAAGAAGACAAATCGAGTTAATTATCTCAAGGTAGATCATTTTTATATGAATAAATAAGTAGTTTATATAGAAAAACTTATGTCTGAAACAACATATATAACTCGAATCAACAATGAAATTTCGAACACTTTCAAAAAATTAAAATATATGTTTAATTTAGATTGCATATAAAATAAGAGACAGTTGAAAATGATATTCAAATTTTACTACATTGACCTATGTGGATTACTTAGAAATTTTTAAACTCGCTCAAACGAATATAAAACATATTGAATAGAGTCGCTTGAATGAATGAATGAATTAATGAATAAATGAAAAACTACATATGCGTTAACAAAAATTAAGAATTTTTATACTTTTTCATCAAAAATATCTACACCATAAAAAATATGTTGAAAATGATAATTTTGCAAATAATGAATATCTCATTTTAAATCCAATATAAATATTAATATATGAAACGTCAATTTGAAAATATTTTAATTATGAGTATTCAACATAGTATAGGAGCCAAATCGAGTAACATGAAGAATCTAATGAATCAACATCATATTAGAATAGAATTTGAATAAAAAAAAATTTTAATACGAATTTCGAATGGATTTTTTACCCGGTATCCATTAACTAATTTTAGAATATTGTATCAAAGATAATAATAAATTTTTATGATCCCCTCTACTTCCGATAACATATCCCTAGAGACTTATGATAAATTTAATTAGTCGTGTAACGTTGAAGATGAGTTGATATATAAATGTTTATATTATAAAGGTATTCGTGAATCAACCATCACATCACAGTGGATGCGAGCCGGAAGGGTAAGTATTTGTATTTAATTTTCATATTTTTTCTATTATTTTTTTTTATTATTTTTTATTTTTTTTTATTGAAGCTGCTGTGCGCCATAAAGAGAAGGCTGCAGAGCGCCTCAAAAAATTGGCTGCTGTGCGCCATAAAGAAAAGGCTGCGGAGCGCCTGAAAAAATCGGCTGCTGTGCGCCAGAAAAAAAAAGGCTACAGCGTGCCTCAAAAAACTGGCTGCTGAGCGCCTGAAAAAAAGGCTGTAGAACGCCTCAATAAATTGGCTGCTGTGCGCCAGAACAAAAATCAAATTGAGCGAGAATAATCTCACAGAACACGCTGTGAATTCAGGATTATATTAAGATACATATGATTGTAAATTCATCTATCTCTTGGGTATATTCCGTTTGAATAACATTTGAAATAAAATTATATACATTGTTATCAATAATTGCTGAATACAATGACTGACGATCCATCTACAGTCACAAAATCTTCAGCAGATATTAATAATTATGCAAGCAACATTGCAGGAACAAATGCATCTAAAAAGAGAAAAACAAATGCAGAATATCAAGGAGAATACCGTGCACGTAAGAAAGCGAAACGAGATAGACTTCTAGATGATTTGGCAACTGCTGGTCCATCAACTTCATTTGGAGAATCTACAACTCTACATTCATCGATGATAATTAATTCATCAATAACTGCGAGTACACATGCCGATTCTATAAATTCAAATAAAAAAAAAACAGCAGCAGAATATCAACGTGATTATAGAGCACGTGAGAAAGAAATAAACAAATGATGCGTGAAGTCCCTACGCGCAGATGAAGTGAAACTTCACATAATAAAATATAAAAACAAAGATTATATATTTTAAATGATTTCATATTTTTAATTATTTTTTTTACAGTAATACATTTTCATGCAAACTTTATTATAAATAGTCATTTTTCACAATCATTCATTAAATTGAATTATTATTCTCGACGGACAGATCATTCATATCAATTATATTAATGATTGGATTATGATAACTAAAATAAGATATATAATGTTTAATATCGATTTTAGGTATATTCCTTGCAAAAACTGCATCAATAGTAGTACCCCCTTTAGTTGTTGGATCATTTCTACCATTTATCATTTCCAATGAAAATTGTTCGTTGAGGAATTTTATTAATGGTTCTGCTTCTGGCAACGAAAAGTTAACATTGAAATCTCCCGCGAGAATGACCGGCAGTTTGCTATAATCTACAGAATCTCCAATAAAATTTGCCAGAGCATGTGAATCTGCAGTTGTTAACGGCAATAATGATTTGCCGATAAATGATTTGATATCTATCATTGAAGCATTTGGTGATATATAAATAGATATTAAAATTATTTTAGGACTATTATTACATCTGGTGTTGATTGTACACTCTACTGCACATAAGTCTCCAATTCTTGATAACGTTGATATCGTCTCATCAGCATTACTGGAGTAAGGAGCCTTAGTTTCTGAATGTGGAGTGATAAAACAATGATTGTCATTTCCATTGCGATAAATGGCTACACCAGAATTTCTTAACTCACTGCGTTGAAATCTTGAAATGAAATCGAAATGAGGTATTGATACCGGAGGTTCATTATCATTCATGAACGTTTCTGATAACATTAAAATATTTATGTTTTCAAAAACTCTATCTATAAAATCATTCGCGTGGGCATGAAGACTCTGGCAATTGAATGATATGATTGATAAACCTTTTCTCAAGCTAATATAATCAAATAATTGTTTATCCAAAGTGACAATTCGATTTTCACGTAATTTTGTCATTTCATATCGCAAAACGTCGCACGAGTGGTTGTTACTACATTTTGCATGATAAAATTTTTTATGTTAGTTAACAGGAAAATATATATAAACCATCAATAGAAACGGCTCTCGACATTGCAACATAAACTAACTGTTGAGATTGCATTTTTTCATAATAATAAACAACTTCATTGAAAGTGTCACCTTGCGATTTATGAATCGTTAATGCACAAGCTGATGCTAGTGGAAAATGATTTCTTTTTGCTGATATACTTCTTTGTCTATTAAGATAAATGATAGCGTTTCGTCGACGAATCGGAACGGCGAGAGGATTGATGTTGTTCGCTATAGTGAATGAACGTGATATCATACGAGTCTTTATCCCAGTTTTTTCAGAATTTGGGAATATTATCCATACTCGAGTAACTTGTCCATTGTCGTTTTTCTCGACGTGGTTCAATTTTCCCATGGCGCCATTAGCTAATCCATCAGCAACAGCGATGTTTGTCGTTATAATGTAATATTGCCCAATGACGAGTGTTAAACGTTGTAGCAGCCCACCAGTGTCAGCTGACAATTTCTTCTTTTCTAGTGCTCTACGTGCACTCTCTAGTTGTTCATTATTTTCACAACCGGAGATGAAGTCTACAGCTTCAGATAAAATCTGATCTTGGTGATTCTCTAAAATTTCCTGATTATATTTTTCAACTGTTTGATTGGAATATGCCAGACGTATTCCATGAGGGCATAATTCATTAGCTTCTTCTTCTGTCACAAATCTTGATTCTACCAACGCGAGTTCTTCGTCATCCAAATAATCTCCATTTCCTATTTTCGTTAGAATAGTCGAAAATACAACATTCGATTGACGCATGATTTGTGATAGTTCATGAAGTTTGAAAGAACGCCAAGTTTTTGAACCAATATAATGTTTCGATTGTTTAAAAATTGGTGTGGCTTTTACAGGTGAAAGCTGTCTCAAATCTCCAACTAATATGACGTCCAGCCCCCCAAAAAGTGTATCGAATTTACCTGTTATCAATTTCAACCTCCTGTCAATTCGTTCTAAGAGTTCCGCTCCTACCATACTAACTTCATCAATTAAAATTAAACGAATGTGTTGAAATAGCGATCTGAATTGTTGTAATGCTTCCGAACTCAAACCATGATCTCCTTTGGTGGATAATGACAGAGCAGTGTAAATGGTGGTACCGTCGATTGCTACTGCAGCTTTTCCAAATGATGCACAGGTGATATATGCGTTGCAATGTGCATTGGTGATTGCATATTTATTGTAAATTTCCATGATAAGACGAATTACAAAAGTTTTTCCACATCCAGCTGGGCCTGTCAGGAATAACAACAATGGCTGAAGTTGATCTGATGTTAAATGATGAATAACTTGTAATAGAATCGATCGTTGGTCAATATTGGTCAATCTCATGAGTTTACAAAATTCTTCATTTGGCATTATATTTTCTCTTCGCTTCGCAATCGCTTGTAGTCTGCTCAAAGTTGCTAAGCGAAGGTCATCGTTGATGTTTGAATCGGGATCTGCATACATGTCATTAAACGGTGATGGCTCCGGGACCGCTTCTAGAACATTTTGATTGTTTTGTTGCATCAGATTTTCTTCTTCACGATACAATTGTTCACATAATTTCATGGTTTCTTCGATGTTGATGTTGGACTCGAATTCTTTGCGACGTTCTGAGATTACATTCTCATAGTCAGCATAAATTTGAAGAAATTTCGACTCAGAAAGAAATTCTATCTCTTCGTTGCGGAAAGGAATGTGCAACAAAACCATTTCTCTTCTATATTCTTCGAATTGAGTTGTCATATTATAATTTATGTATCTTATAATATGTTGAATAGATAATTTCTTGTATTCGTTGTCAGTGTTACATTTGTATCGCGCACAAAATAAAGCAAGAGTGAGATTATTTAATTCTTCAGGTCGTTGCTCATATTTCTCGATAATATTATCCTTCCAAATATCAGTAGACTCGTCATTTAGCTCTGCCAATTCCTTCCGTGTTTTTTTTTAACCTTTGCCGATCTGTAGGCCATGATGTTGGGATGAATATTACTGATTTAGATGCTTGTGACATCGGTTTACGGAGCAACCACCAAGCTGCTTCTTGGCTTGAAATTTCCACTGAATTCAATAAATCGACACTCATTTTCCTAGTGATTTCAACCACTCCAAAATCCGGATATTTTTCGGTTATATCAATGATTTCTTTTTGTAAATTACTGATCCCACGATTTGATTTATTAACGTAGTCCACTACATACATCGCACAAGAATATTCGTCTAATATAAACTGCAAATCCATATTCGATTTCAAAATATTGAATATAAATGGATTGAACGGATTATGCCATTTCTCTGATGGTTCTCGTTTTAAAAAAATACGTGGTCGATTGATTCCGGCCGAAATTATTTTATAATAATGTTCATCTGAATTTATGTTATTGCCTTGATAGAAGTCATCAATATTATTATAATCAGTGATTTCATATTGAAATTTAATTTTTTTGTAATGTTCGACGTAATTGGCGATATTCGGCTCTTCTTTATTCATCGGAACAAGTATTTGAGTCGATCTAGAAGGCAAAAAAGGTGCTTCAAATCGACATTTTTGAGGTTGGTTACCTCTCACCTTTTTATAACACGTAAATGTGTGTTTATGAGTTTGCAATTTTATATTATTCGATGCTTCCGATGTGGATACTGCAATTAAAGTATCGATCATAGAAATCGCGTATTCTTTGTCTTCGGCCAATGGATTGTTCGGTGTGTTTTCCAACCATAGTAAAATATGGGCGTGAGGACTTCCGCGATGTTGAAATTCGATTCGTTTAAAAAAGTCTTTCACTTTATATTTTCCAAATGGACAAGACTCTCTGTTTTGTAAAAGAGCCATTAACGTGTTCACCAATTTATCGAAATATATAGCACATGTGACAGCGTCCTCGTTGATGAGTGTACTTTTTTGTAACCAATGTAATTCAATAGCTTCATCTTCAGAGACAATTTTTCCATTCTTCATTCTTTGAAGCAGTTGCAATAGTGGGATCCATCCGATTTCGTTTGCGCTCATTGTGAGGAAAAGTGTGGGCTTACCTAATTGCCGAATCATAGCAAAAAGATCTTTTTTGCGCTGTGACCAATAATATACAGAATTGGGTATCGATTTCAAGAAGGCTAGATTAGTCTCAAGGCAATTGTTGATATATTGTTCTGATTGAATTTGTTGTTTCGTCACTCTTGTATCACTGCCTATAAATTTGAAGGCGATAGTTAAAGATGAAGCAACACGAAGTCTCATATTTTTCGCAGCCATGTACAGCAAATGACGAGGAGTAACCCCTCGTCGATCTGTTCGTCTTATTTCACTAGTTGCCATTTGAAAAGGTGTAATTACTAGTCCATCTCGGTATTCTCTCATGTGAGCTAGATATATACCTGGAAATGATAATTCCTCTGCGTATTGATCAAATAACAGACTTTTCGGAAGTTGATTTTCTCCAGGTGCAAGTTGTAAATATTTATCTTCGTCCCATAACAGCGTTTGTTGCTGAGCAATAAGACTATCTTCAATTGTAATCTCTTCACTTTTTTCGTCATTTGGTATTTCTTCATCGGTTACAGGCGCATTCAAAAATGATTTATCAATTTCGATATCCTGGTAAAGTGGGGTATTCTTAAGGTAGTTTAACCATGCTCGGACTGTCCTTTTATCAACTAAGCCTTGAATGTAACTTGATTTGTGAATTTTCCGTTTTTTTATATGTATAATAATATCATGATCATCATTTATATTACGTGGCAAGCGTTTAACCATCGTATCCACATTTACAGGCACATTTATTATCTGTCCATATATACCGTATTGACCGTAAAGATGTCTTAAACGTTTTATTTGCATAAACGGTATTCGAGGTGAAATTATTCGCTCTGTTATAAAATCTAAAACTGGTAGATTCTCTAGCATTGGTGGATATTTGAAACCATTGTAAGTTGCATGAGTTGGTATTTTTTTTTTGCTTCAACGATTGAAGACATGTTGCACACAATTTCAGATTTTCTTTTGGAACATTTGGTAAAATTGTATCCAGAATTTGGTGATCAATATTCGATAAAAATGAGGTTAAATCATGTTTAAACCATAATCTATCACATACTGAGCAAGCAACTCCGAAATTATTTTCTGTAAATTTTATTCTAATATAATCATGTCCCTTCTGATGTTGATTATATCGAGAGTATGAGAGTTGTGGATTATTTGTAGTATTATCAATGCAGGTATTAGTGATATTTTCATTCAAATTCTCGCTAAAACTTTCGTCGACAGTCATAGATAATGCCGTCCTCATTGCTGATTTTCTTTTTTCTTTCTCACGTGCTCTATAATCACGTTGACATTCTGCTGCTGTTTTTTTTTATTTGAATTTATAGAATCGGCATGTGTACTCGCAGTTATTGATGAATTAATTATCATCGATGAATGTAGAGTTGTAGATTCTCCAAATGAAGTTGATGGACCAGCAGTTGCCAAATCATCTAGAAGTCTATCTCGTTTCGCTTTCTTACGTGCACGGTATTCTCCTTGATATTCTGCATTTGTCTTTCTCTTTTTAGGTGCATTTGTTCCTGCAATGTTGCTTGCATAATTATTAATATCTGCTGAAGATTTTGTGACTGTAGATGGATCGTCAGTCATTGTATTCAGCAATTATTGATAACAATATATATAATTTTATTTCAAATGTTATTAAAACGGAATATACCCAAGAGATAGATGAATTTATAATCATATGTATCTTAATATAATCCTGAATTCACAGCGTGTTCTGTGAGATTATTCTCGCTTAATTTGATTTTTGTTCTGGCGCACAGCAGCCAATTTATTGAGGCGTTCAGCATTCAGTTTTTTGAGGCACGCTGTAGCCTTTTTTTTTTCTGGCGCACAGCAGCCGATTTTTTCAGGCGCTCCGCAGCCTTTTCTTTATGGCGCACAGCAGCCAATTTTTTGAGGCGCTCTGCAGCCTTCTCTTTATGGCGCACAGCAGCCAATTTTTTGAGGCGCTCTGCAGCCTTCTCTTCATGGCGCACAGCAGCCAATTTTTTGAGACGCTCTGCAGCCTTCTCTTTATGGCGCACAGCAGCTTCGATAAAAAAAAAAAATAAAAAAAAAATAATAAAAAAAAATATGAAAATATATGAAAATTAAATACATAGACTTACCCTTCCGGCTCGCATCCACTGTGATGTGATGCTTGATCCACGAATACCTTTATAATATAAACATTTATATATCAACTCATCTTCAACTTTACGCGACTAATTAAATTTATCATATGTCTCCAGGGATATGTTATCGGAAGTAGAGGGGATCATAAAAATTTATTATTATCTTTGATACAATATTCTATAATTAGTTAATGGATACCGGGTAAAAAATCCATTCGAAATTCGTATTAAAAATTTATTTTATTCAAATTCTATTCTAATATGATGTTGATTCATTAGATTCTTCATGTTACTCGATTTGGCTCACATACTATGTTGAGTACTCATAATTAAAATATTTTCAAATTGACGTTTCATATATTAATATTTATATTGGATTTAAAATGAAATATTATTCATTATTTGCAAAATTATCATTTTCAACATATTTTTTATGGTGTAGATATTTTTGATGAAAAAGTATAAAAATTCTTAATTTTTGTTAACGCATATGTAGTTTTTCATTTATTCATTATTTTCATTCATTCATTCAAGCGACTTTATTCAATATGTTTTATATTCGTTTGAGCGAATTTAAAAATTTCTAAGTAATCCACATAGGTCAATGTAGTAAAATTTGAATATCATTTTCAACTGTCTCTTATTTTATATGCAATCTAAATTAAACATATATTTTAATTTTTTGAAAGTGTTCGAAATTTCATTGTTGATCCGAGTTATATATGTTGTTTCAGACATAAGTTTTTTTATATAAACTACTTATTTATTCATATAAAAATGATCTACCTTGAGATAATTAACTCGATTTGTCTACTTTTGAATCTCCTCGTGCACTAAATTTTGAGTAGTCCACACACTCACACAATCACTGTAAAATAATTGATTTATTGTATAAATATTACTTTAAAATTTTTTCAAAATTATATCATATTTATTATTAATGCAGGAATGATTTAATTATACCTTAAATTAAATAAATGGATTTATTTTTTCTTTTGTAACCCTTCGAAAATTTTTGACAATTTGCACACTCACACAATTACTGGGAAAGAATTAAAATAAAATTCTTATTTCAAAGGAAAATATTAAATTATATAACACTAATGTTCTAATAGAAATGATTCTATTTTATATATCTTGGAATAATTAGTTATATTTATTAATATTTACCTGAGATCTTTCATAACTTCGAAATTATGAAGCACAACCACTACGAAAAAATATTATGATGTTATTGCTTGTTTTAAAATATATAAAGAATAAAATACACAAGAATAATTTGTTGCAATAAATGCCATCTTTACATATATTTCTGAATATCAAATCTCAAACACGTCATTATATATATATATATACAAAGTTCTCATCATTTGTTTATTTGTTCATTTGACGTATGGTGTCATTTTTCCTCATCAAGGATAAAAAAGTAAGTTTAATTATTTTAAATGATTTTATTCTTAATTTTTTATTTGTATTTAATACCTAGTGTCATTGTTACATATATATATATATATATATATATATATTTTTATTTATATATATGTAAATTATTCATGATCCACACCTATTATATTTAATTTATCATACACGTCATATAAAATCAGTATAATCTTCGATAATGAATATATTTATGTCCAAATGTCAAAATATATAAATATATATATATATTCATTATCGAAGATTATACTGATTTTATATGACGTGTATGATAAATTAAATATAATAGGTGTGGATTATGAATAATTTACAAATGATTAATATATGTTTTTATATTTTCAGCAATCATGAATGAAGAATTACAAAATGAAATAAAGAAGATAGAGATGATGCGATTATTTTTTAATAATCTGAAAAATCAAGGTTTCATGAATTTTATGCAGCAGGCGAATTATGCAACGCCTGGTCCTATTTCTAATCCACCACCACCACCATCAACACCACAAGCATCACCACCACCATCATTTCCACGAGCACCACCAACACCATCATTTCCACAAGCACCACCACCACCATCAACACCACAAGCATCACCAACACCATCATTTCCACAAGCACCACCACCACTATCAACACCATAAGCATCACCACCACCATCAATACCACATGCACCACCACCACCACCATCATTTCCACAAGCACCACGACCACCATCAATACCATCAGCATCAGCACCATTTTTTTCAGCAAAACGATGGGCACGAGGCCCGAGAAAACAAAAAAAAAATGGTCCCTATTGGAATAAATATCAGCGCGGAAGACGGGGTGGTCGGGGCGGGCGTGGTGGGGGCGTCAGAGGAAAAAACTCTCAATATTTCGTTTTTAATAATAATTATTATTAATTTGAATTGATCATTTGTTTATTGTGTTTCTATTTTTTTTGTGTATTGATTTGTGAATAAAATATAATAAATTAAATTTATTTGTTTATATTTATCTATCTATCTATCTATCTTTCTTGTGATTTTGTGACGTCACAATATGTATGTGTGTGTGTGTGTGTGTGTGTGTGTGTGTGTGTGTGTGTGTGTGTGTACTGCGCATGCATCGGGTATACATTCCCTCTTCATAGTAGATTTTTACTTTAAATCTATCCTACCTGAGACAGGCATCCATGACGCATGTGCACTAGTGAAATTTAGGCTGTTTATGTAATTCCATCATGGAAATTGAAAGATTGCTACTGCGCTTGCGCACGAAATATTGCTACTGCGCATGCGCACGAAATATTGCTACTGCGCATGCGCACGAAATATTGCTACTGCGCATGCGCATTAAATATTGGTATTGTGCATGCGCATTAAATATTGGTATTGCGCATGCGCACTAAATATCGCTACTGCGCATGCGCATTAAATATGGCTACCGCGCATGCGCCAAATACCCATTGTTGAATATTTAACGCTTTTCATTCCCGAAGTCGATTAAGAAGTTTCACTTCAAAAAGAATACAAAGAGATGTGTGAAAGGAAAAAAGAAGAAAAGGAGGAAGAGTGGGTGAGAAAAGCGGAGAAAGCGAGAACGGAGGTGGAGGTATGGGGAGTGATAAATAGAGAGAGAAGAAACAAAAAGAGGGTAAGAAAGGAAATAAAGAAGGCGGAATGGAAAGAATATTTCATGGAAATATTAGGAGGGGTGGAATCAAGGGTACTGGAGGGGAGGGGGAATAGGGAGAGGAGAGAGAACGAAGAAGAGGAGGGAGAGGAGATAGGAAATGATGAGATAAAGAAAGTAATAGAAAAACTAAAGGATGGGAAAGCGATAGGGGATGACGGAGTGCCAAATGAGGTATGAAAGTATGGAGGAAGAAAAGTAAGTGAGTGGGTAAGGAAAGTAATAAACAGAGTCTGGGAAGGAGGAGAGTGCCCAGAAGAATGAAAAGATGGAGTAGTGGTGCCGATATGGAAAAAGGGAGAGGGAGAAAGAGCGAGGGATTACAGAGGAGTGACAATAATGTCAACGATGTATAAAATATACGCGGGAGTATTAGCAGAAAGACTAAGGAGGGAAATGGAGGAAAAAGGAATCGTTCCAGAGAATCAAACGGGATTCAGGAAGGGGAAAGGGACGATGGATAATATATATGTGTTAAACCACATAATAAACAGAAGAATAGAGGAAAAAGGAGGGAGAATGATAGCAGTATTTGTGGAACTGAAGGCAGCGTTTGATTCAGTGGATAGAAAGGTGTTATGGGAAACGATGGAACAGAGAGGAGTGAGTGAAGGAATAAGGAGGAGGGTGAGGGAACTATACAGAGAGACGAGGAGTAAGGTGAGAGTGGGAAGCGAGGAGGGAAAGAGTTTCTGGACAGCAAGAGGAGTAAGACAAGGGTGTCCATTGAGCGCGGATCTCTTCAACATTATGATAGCGGATATGGAGGAGAGGCTGAAAAAAGGAGGATAAGGGGGGGGGGTGATGATAGCAGGAGAAAGAGTGAGATCATTGGCGTATGCGGATGACGTGGTGCTGAAGGCAGAAGAGGAAGAGGATATGATAGGAATGATGAAAAACATGGAGAGATATCTGGAGGAGAAGAGATTGACATTGAGTGTGGAAAAAACAAAGGTGATGAGGTTTACGAAAGGAGGGGGGAGGAAGAAGAAATTTGAACTGAAATGGAAGGGGAAAGTGATAGAGGAAGTAAAGGAGTTTACGTATCTGGGGTACAAGATGAAAAAAGACGGACAGCAAGAAGGTCAAGTGAGGGAGAGACAGAGAAGGGCAATGATGGCAATGGGGCAGGTATGGGGGATAGGAAAGAGAAGGTTCAAAAGAAATGTGAGGAGAAGAATATAGCTATTTGACAAGCTAGTATGGACAGTGGCAAGTTACGGAGTGGAAGTATGGGGATGGGAAGAGAGAGAAGCAATGGAAAGGCTACAGGAGAAATACCTGAGATGGACGCTATGGGTAGAATGGAGGACGCCGGGGTATCTGGTCAGGGAGGAGTTGAAAAGAGAAAGAATGGGGCTGAGAGCGACAAGGAGGGCATGGAACTTCGAGGTGAGGTTGGAAGAAGGAAAAGGAGGGAAATGGACGAGGAGATGCTACGAAGAGGTGAAAAAGAGCAGAGGAAAAGAAGAGAAGGAGGAGTAAGGAGGGAAGGAAAAAAGGGGTAAAAAAAATGTAAATAGAATATAAGGAAATAAAAATGTAATAATATAGAGAAGTGTATGTAAAGGAGGAATGTAAGGGAGTGAAAGAGGAGTGGAACCATGTAACCCCGAGGGGAACATTGAAATGAATAAATAATTAGAATAATGAATATTTAATTCAAACATTCGTCAACACCTGTTTTTTTGTGGAGTTATATAAACTACATATTTCAAAGAATATTTTTAAACATTATTTATTATTGTATCTACTCTTACAATATACTATTTGTAATTTTGAATACATAAAAATGCTAATTCTCCATACGGCTCTATGTTAAAAATTTGAATTTTGATCTTTAATAACTTTTTGAAATTATCGATAAGGCATCTTGAAATTTCAAGGGTAGATAGCTACATGATTTAAATTATCAAAACCGAAAAAAAAAAATTTTTATCTACTAAAAAGTTTCGCTCACGAACGTCCTTAAAGAGTCAGTGAATGTGGACTTCATGCATTAATAATTACATTGTCTGCGCACAATATTAAAAATGAAAAAATAAATGTTGATGTAATTCAATGCAGAATAAATAAATTTTTTTGCAATGAGGTATGGCAAACGTGTCGTTATATTTTGCTTGTAAATGATGAATTTGATGTCCGCAAACCTGATGGTTTGTCAATAATTGTCAATAAATGGACTTTAAGTCAATTAACAATAACAATGGAAATTTATTGAAATTATGAAGATCATTTAATTTTTTCATTTGCTTTTTCTTCAATATAGATAAATGTACATAGCTCATTTATTCACATGGGTCATATACGATATGGATTATGTGATGCAATTTTTCCCGTAATCATTACAGGAATAATTTCTGATGCCTGCGCCAGTACCTACATTTCTTTGGATAATCTTCATGTCTCACTTTTTTGTTTACGTATGTTTGATACATATACATGGTGTAACGGCGCTCATTTTTCCGTCCCTGGAAAAATGTTGCTACCGTTATTGTAGTCCTTGATATAAGGGATGCCACCCCGATTGCCTGAAATTGGCTAAAGATTATCGGGGAAATCTATCTCACACAAAAATAAAATAATACTCGCATCAAATAATTTTAAAGAAAATAATAATGTTTATTTATTTAATATTGAAAAATATTATCCGGATGAAAATTGAAATAAAAAATAATATATAACTTGAGAAATAATAATGTATCTTTTCTCTTTGCAAAACAATTAATTGAGATAAATGTTCTAATAATTTTGGCCGTGACGATTGACGGGTCTACGGCAGTGCGACAATATAATTCTGTACAACAAATATCTTTTTCACTCATACATTTCACTCATCATACTTATCACACAATTTAACACACATTTCGTTATCATTACCGTAGAAATAGTATATCCGAAGGGGTCATTGTTCATTTAATTAACTCACTCATACTTTCCTTACCGAATAAACATTTTTAATTATTAATAATACCGGACATTCACTCAATTCATACTGCATACTTCTTTACACAATATTTAATTTATTAAACCGACAATTAATTTTCCGGACACTCTCTTCTCACATGTTCCACTGGAATCTCGTACATGGCAGCAGCTTCTTTTCTTCTTTATTTATTTATTAATGTTATTTAAACAATCCGTATTGTTGTTGACTACCATGGACTCGATATAGTCAGGTTCTGGTGTTGTTGAATGGCCGCAATGTTTGTGACGATGGTGGCTCGCCACGTGGTGATGCAAAAGTCTGTATGTTCAACCACGTATTGATTTTGTGAAATAATCCAATTCTCCCGTTGGACAATATTATGCATCGCTCGTTCTCTTGGCAATAACATAATTCGTCGTTTATTGGAGACTTTTTATTGGTATTATTTCATCACTATCACCCTTATTACATTTGCCCTGCACACTCTTCATCGCACGCACCAGATTTTTTCGACGTCCATCTTTCTATTTTTCACGCCTCGTTTTTACGGCGCCTGCCATGGCCGTCCTTCCACAACTTACTCTCTCGGCGATCGCCTTGCTTCTTTCGAATTCTTCGTTTTCGTACACGCACGTGCCTCGCTGCGTCGTCTCTATTGTTCTTATTCGGCACCGTCCGTGCATCCTCGTGCCCGCTGCTCCCACCGCTCACACTTGCACTCATCCGTCTATACTACATTCACAATACTTCACCGTACAATTTATAATACTTAAAAATCCGTATTAATAATATATATTTTGATGCGTGGCAAGCCACAACATCACAATGGACACTTTTGAATGTAGATTTTTCTCACCTGTGCAGGAAAACACATTCGAGCGCTTTATATTGGCATTTGCTGCTCATAATGTTTGACAATGAACAAAATGCATTTTTATAAAGTGGTGTAGTGTGACGAGGTGTTTTTTGATACATAAAAAATGAAGTGGACACCATTATTATTTGTATAGTTCTGTGGACAATATGAAACAAATGAAATATTATTCTAATAAACAGTTTTCATCAAATGAATTTATACACTTACATGGGTCATAATTTTCTGCTGTGAATATCCCCATGTTAAATAAGTTATTTGCAATCCAAGGAAAGAATAGACAGGAGAAATGGCATCATGAGAAAATGTGTGTTGCACTTCAGTATTTGCATTTGGAGAAATATATTGTGGTGAATCAAGTAATCCTTATTCGTCAATTCCAAGAAAGCACCTCTGAACGGTTTCTCGTAGAATCTAACTTATACCTATAGAAATACAAGGAAAATATTTATATTATTTATCGGACTTTTTTTATATTCCATTTTTACTCACCATTTTCTACTGGATTTTTACAGTATCTCTTGATGAACAAATAATTGGACAACTCAAATTTGATATTAGTTAAAATAATTTATTGGAATGTCGAGTAAATATTATTTAAGTTGTGACAGTTTATTACTTACCATATAATTAAATTGACGTTTTCTCCAACCTGATGTCCGATAACCAAATGATTTGGTGATTGGCTATTGTTTGTTTTTTTAGATTTGAACTAGCGAAAGACTTAATTGATTACGATGCGGCGCGGAAAACCGTCTCCAGAGCGCGGAACGGGCTTGAGCCTACAGTACCCAAAACATTGAGAGAGTTAGTTGATAGGATGAAAAATATTCCCGATGATATTAAAAAAGCATATTACGGCCATTTCCGGACGGAGGAGAATGAAATTGGGGTCGTTTTTACATCAGAGAAACTCTTGAATGCGCTGGGCAACGCTGGCACAGAAGAATTTTACATAGACGGGACATTTGCTGTAATTATAAATTATTGTTATTTTTTATTTGTAGTTGAAAAATAACTCATGAATATTCCGATAATGTATGTGAAAAATAATTTTTCAGGCTCGGCCAAATCCCCCTAAGTGTGCACAAATTTTGATTGTCCATGTCAAAAAACGGGACTGCGTAAGTGGACTTAATGGTGAGACTTCTATACCATATTCTCAAGCAATAATTTTTTTTCTACTCTTAGAGTGTTTCTGTGTTACTCGTCTTGTGCGAAAACCGTACCAAAAATTTTTATAAGGCGCTATAGAAGTTTTTATTTGAAGTTCTGCCGTCTTTGAAAGAAAATTCAAAATTCGTAATATGTAATTACGAAAAAGCTTTCTTCCAGGCTACTAAGGAAAGCCACCTGTTCGTGAGGATCCGAGGTTGTTGGATTCATTATATATATCCGTGTGAGTATATGGAAAATGTTTTTATAATTATTTTTACGGAGTTTGAAGCTGCCGAAAGCCAACAAGAACCCATGGAAACAAATTATGGAAATGATGTGGTCCGTGCGGTTAGTGCCCGTTAACAATAAGTTAACGAGGCATTAACGGCAGTCACAAATGAAATAATGGCTGCCAATACAATCGTTGATTTGCGTGACTGCCTAGACAAAATGTCCCGGTGTCTCCACGATTATTGGGGGAAGATACCGGCAATTTTGTCAGTAGAGGCTGAACACGCATCACGAACCAACAACATTTGTGTAGGGTTCAATCGGCAGCTTCCCAAAAAGCTTGGAAGAAGCCCACTCACTTTTGTGAATTTTATGGATGAGTACATGCTCTATTTATATAAAATTATTACATGAATAGAACCTCAATAATTAAATTTTTGTTTTGAATTTTCATTTGGAATGAGGAAAATCATCAGGGATTCAGAACAGTTGTTGTACATTATTGTAAACGCAGGAAGAGTGCTGAATAAGTCCGGGTTAGCCAATAAACTGCAAAAAGAAAAAAAAAATCGGAACCCTGCAAGAAAAGTCGAAAGATGATGGTATTGAGATGTCGGATTTTTTAACCCGAATATACCCCAATAATTCAAATCCTGCTTCGCAATATAGTGCTGATAGTATGTATAAATTTTATAATAACATTAATTGTGCTAAATGATAATACAAATTAAATTATTTACAGCATTTGCAGCCGCAGATGATTTGGAGAATACCGGGTTTATTTGCCTCCAAGATCCAGTGCAATTACCTGCAGGTAATTATTTAACTATTTATTTTGTATTAATATATATATATATAACAATACAAAATTGAAATTATTTGTTTTGCAGCTGTTCTACCACTCCCAGATTATAGAAGTCAGGAGGACTCCACGACTACCGGAAGATGCGATGCAAGGGTAGGAGAGGAAGTCAGGTTCGCGCCGTATAAACACCCTCTGGCCAAGGTGATACTTTTTCGGATTTATTATTGTTGAAGTTTATGAAATAAAGACACAATTTTATTTCTATGTGAATTTATTATACAAATACAAATTGACCTAACAACATGAGGCTTCACACTATACTGACTGACCTGAGTATATTGGAGTACCCTTATATAGAGACTTTAAGCCTACCTAGATTTTTCTAGATAGCTATCGAACCTAATTGCATACCCATTAATATTACATTATTACGTTAGTATTGTTATTTCTAGAAAACTCTGGATGTAGAATTTTCTTAAAGTTTCGAGAAGTTACTCCAACACCCTCCCTAAAATTCTACATCCTTGCATATTGAGAATCTTATTGTAACTCATAAGTCCTAATTTCATCCTGAAAAATTCAAATTTCGGTTTAGCTAATGCTTTCGTAAATAGATCCGCGACTTGTTCTTCACTCTTAATATACTTGACTTTAATATTGCCTTTCTCGTATAAATCTCTGATAAAATGGTATTTAATATCTATATGTTTGCTTCTTTGATGGAATTCTGGGTTTTTGATTAATTTTATTGCACTCAAATTATCTATAAATAGATCATAATTTTCAATGTTTCTTTTCAGATCATCAAATAATATCTTTAGCCAAACTATTTCTTTTGCTGCTGATGCTGCACTTATATATTCGGCCTCTGTAGTGGATAGTGCCACACATTGTTGTCTTTTGCTTTGCCATACAATAGCTGCATTTAGCTCTGTGAAGTTGGCACCCCCAAATGCGAATTTTTCAATTTTTTTGGCACGGTTCGTTTGTCCATCGTAGGACCACGTAAGTCCACCCAATAGATTATTTTGTCCACCCCCAGATTAATTGTTATTCAACTTTTAAAATTTTCGAAAGTGTGAAGTTGGCACCCCCAAATGCGAATTTTTCAATTTTTTTTGCACGGATCGTTTGTCCATCGTAGGACCACGTAAGTCCACCCAATAGATTATTTTGTCCAGGCACCGTTCAAAAGTTATAAACAAAAGTTTTTTTTTCATGTATATGGCGACTGAGAAAATGCGAAGTTACACCCCCAAATGCAAATTTCGCAAGTTTTTTTGCAGGATTCGCTTGTCTATCGTAGGATCACATTTGTCCACCCAATAGATTATTTTGTCCAGGCAGCGTTCAAAAGTTATAAACAAAATTTTTTTTTTCATGTATATGGCGACTAAGAAAATGCGAAGTTACACCCCCAAATGCAAATATCGCAAGTTTTTTTGCAGGATTCGCTTGTCTATCGTAGGACCACGTAAGTCCACCCAATAGATTATTTTGTCCACCCCCAGATTAATTATTATTCAACTTTTAAAATTTTCGAAAGTGTGAAGTTGGCACCCCCAATTGCGAATTTTTCATTTTTTTTTGCACGGATCGTTTGTCCATCGTAGGACCACGTA
The DNA here is from genome assembly GCA_918226075.1 of Microctonus brassicae. Taxonomy (NCBI): domain Eukaryota; kingdom Metazoa; phylum Arthropoda; class Insecta; order Hymenoptera; family Braconidae; genus Microctonus; species Microctonus brassicae. Next base: position 12,801,891 of record OW445484.1, on the reverse strand, counting down.
AGTCCACCCAATAGATTATTTTGTCCAGGCACCGTTCAAAAGTTATAAGCAAAATTTTTTTTTTCATGTATATGGCGACTTAGAAAATGCGAAGTTACAACCCCAAATGCAAATTTCGCAAGTTTTTTGCAGGATTCGCTTGTCTATCGTAGGACCACATTTGTCCACCCAATAGATTATTTTGTTCACTCCCAGATCAATTTATATTCAACTTTTAGAATTTTCGAAAGTGTGAAATTGGCACCCCTAAAAAGTTATGAACAAATTTTTTTTTTCAAATATATTTCTTCCAGAAAAATGTGGTTACACCACCAAATGCAAATTTCGCAACTTTTTTTGCAGGATTCGTTTTTCCATCGCAGGGCAAGGCTTGTCCAGTAGGGTGTGCCATTTTTAGGCAACTTTTTTTTTTCATCGAATAAACAGACTGAAAACATACTAGACGGTGAAAAAATGAGCCTGTTGAAAGCGGAGCTCTTAATTTTAATATTTAGAGCTGCCGGAATGTATTTTCCATTTTGCATTTGAATAACATGGGAAGAAAAAATTTTTTTTTTTTATTTTTGTTGTTAGACATCGGCGCGACGTAGAGATGAGCCGATTACATGTTCTTGTAGGGAATCGAACGCTCTACAAAAAAGGTCTCCCAAACTTTTTTCATAGAAACAGTCATTCTGCAGATATTCAAACCCAAAGTTCGAAATGTATGAAATTTCGACTTTTTTGTCATTAAATCGATAATAGTCAGTTTTTTATTGTCATAAAAATTATTTTCATTCAAAAAACTGGTTTTAATGTGCTTATTTTTTGTGAAGCTAGAAAAAAATACTCATATATTGGATATTTTTTTTTCTTTATTTTATTTACTGTGAAAGAAATTATTCATGACTTATGTTGAATTAATTCTATTATCATCTAAAAGCAATAAAAATTATACTATATAAACGAAATTGAGCAATGAAAGTACAATTATTGAAGTGTTTTTTTATTACAATTTGGATATTTTTTTCGGTGCTTGTTTACTACTTGCAATAAAAATTGAAATTGTTCTTCATCTTTAGTTAGGCATGTATTATATTCGTTGACTAATGCGACGCTGCGTTCTGCAGTGTCATTAACAACATTCGATTTCTTAAAAAACTCCAAATTTTCTTGATAACTTTCATTATCTGGCCACAATGGAACATCTTCATCAAGAAAATCGCATGGTAAATCGAATTTTTCAAATAATTTCATTGATTTTTTGGAAACGAATTCACTTATATTTTTGTTCAACAAGGTTTCCAGCGAATTTCCAGTCAACAAATCTTTCAAATTTCCACACAGTAATGAATGAATAATTTCCCAGAAGTTTGAAATCGTAAGAAATTCAATTCAACATGAGTGATAAATAATTTTTTCCATAGTAAATAAAATAAAGAAAAAAAAATATCCAATATATGAGTATTTTTTTCTAGCTTCACAAAAAATAAGCACATTAAAACCAGTTTTTTGAATGAAAATAATTTTTATGACAATAAAAAACTGACTATTATCGATTTAATGACAAAAAAGTCGAAATTTCATACATTTCGAACTTTGGGTTTGAATATCTGCAGAATGACTGTTTCTATGAAAAAAGTTTGGGAGACCTTTTTTGTAGAGCGTTCGATTCCCTACAAGAACATGTAATCGGCTCATCTCTACGTCGCGCCGATGTTTAACATCAAAAATCAAAAAAAAAAAATTTTTTCTTCCCATGTTATTCAAATGCAAAATGGAAAATACATTCCGCAGCTCTAAATATTAAAATTAAGAGCTCCGCTTTCAACAGGCTCATTTTTTCACCGTTTAGTATGTTTTCAGTCTGTTTATTCGATGAAAAAAAAAAGTTGCCTAAAAATGGCACACCCTACTGGACAAGCCTTGCCCTGCGATGGAAAAACGAATCCTGCAAAAAAACTTGCGAAATTTGCATTTGGGGGTGCCAATTTCGCATTTTCTTAGTCGCCATATACATGAAAAAAAAACTTTTGTTTATAACTTTTGAACGGTGCCTGGACAAAATAATCTATTGGGTGGACTTACGTGGTCCTACGATGGACAAACGATCCGTGCGAAAAAAATTGAAAAATTCGCATTTGGGGGTGCCAACTTCACATTTTCTCAGTCGCCATATACAAGAAAAAAAAAATTTTGTTTATAACTTTTGAACGGTGCCTGGACAAAATAATCTATTGGGTGGACTTACGTGGTCCTACGATGGACAAACGATCCGTGCAAAAAAAATTGAAAAATTCGCATTTGGGGGTGCCAACTTCACACTTTCGAAAATTTTAAAAGTTGAATAATAATTAATCTGGGGGTGGACAAAATAATCTATTGGGTGGACTTACGTGGTCCTACGATGGACAAACGAACCGTGCCAAAAAAATTGAAAAATTCGCATTTGGGGGTGCCAACTTCACAGAGCTGCTGCATTTGCATACATACAGATAATTCCTGAAGTTGACTTCCTTGTTTCTTTATCACCTGCATAATCAGCATCACTGTAAGCTTCAAAAGCTCAATTTTTGCTGTATATTAATCCAACGTCCAAAAAGCCTTTCAGATACCTCATTATTCTTTTTATTAGATTCCAATGTGCTTCATTTGGATTTTCTACTTGTCGTGATACAATATTTACCGCAAAGCTTATGTCTGGTCTACTAACATTTTGTAAAAAGATTAAATTTCCTACTGCCTCTCTATATGGTACTTTATATTTGTTATTGGATGTTGCAGAGAAATCATAATAATTTGTTTCAATAGGAGTTGAGACACTTTTCGCATCGAACATATTGAATTTTCTCAAAATAGTTTCAATATATTTACTCTGATGAATGAAGATAGAGCCATTATTCAATCTATGTATTTCCATTCCAAGAAAACAAATTACCTTTCTCGTACTTGTTATTTTAAATTCTGTTTTTAATTTATCTAATAATTCATTAATCAAATTTTCATTTGTTGCTGTTACAAGACCATCATCTTATCACATCTTCTGCTTAATTTGAGGACGAATTTTCACTACGCGCATTTTTCTTTTCTTTTAAGTCATATTTTTAGTCGGTACCATAAATCAGGCCCCGAATTGGAAAAGCCTGTACTTTTAAGAGTTGATATCGATCTCGATGAGGACGCGTTCCAGATTTTATGACTTTTCATAAGACCTCAATGACTCACAGGATGCGCTAATAGATTTTTCTAATAAACATTAGGTCATGGAAAATGGAATGCCTCGATAAAGGCAATCAATGGGTCCGTCGCCAACGCTAAGTACATATGTGCGTTAAATTCTTGGAACGCGAAATTTATTTGTCTACATTCCAACTCAAAAAGTCACATACTCCCTACCCAAAAATGCTCTAGTTTGAGGGATATATAAACCTCTTGATCATAGCAGCATTAGTCTTAGTTTCAATCCAGTTCTCAACCTGATCCAGTCAGTCTGATTATTACTGAACGTAGTACAGACAAATAACAACGGATTTGTTATTGACACGGCCGCAGACCCGCGAGAAAGTCTGCATTGATCCAGAATCGGAAATCAATCAGTCTCGCGCAAATAATTAACTTGGCCTCATCTACCGAACGTAGTTCAGCCCAAGTCCAAATAGTGGAATTTAGTTTGATCTACCGAACGTAGTTCAATTAAATAGTAATACTAGCGTTAACGGCAGTGGACCCGCGAAGTGCCTACATTGATCGAACATCAATTAGAGTCACGTTACGTAAATATAAAACTCTCTAGCATTATAAGAAGAAAGCTGAGAGTAATAAAGTAAACTATTGAACAAATTGTCGTACTCGAGACAAGTGAAGTCGAGCGTTGTTTAACTAAATTCAGCTTCGCTACGTGAAACCACGTATAATCATAAGAAGTGGCACGACCTCACAAGCGCCAGTGTTTGGTAAGATTAATTGTATTTTTTTTTATATTATATAAATGTACTTTATTTTCTTGCATCAATATACATCACATTGTCTCCAAACATTCTTTATTAAATTCATCCCATTCCCAAAAATAGTAATAGAAATAGAAAACGAGGCTTCTCGAGGCATTGGTGAATAAACTACCTGCTCTTTGACCCTCTACTCCCTATACCTACAAGCCACGCGGGTTGTCATTAGACAAGGGAGGAAAAACAAGCACATACCGCTCGGTGCAAGTTACTCAATTCAAAATATAAAGGGGGTTATCTTCTCAATTAAAAGGCGTCCCACTCAGGACGTCACAATCTACATAAATTACTAAGTACATCATACTCGTATTTTCGGTTTTAAGAATATAAAAACAAGGATCTGCTACACTTTGACTAAAACCTAAACCTTTAATAAACTTTGAAAAATGATCTGACCAGCATCTAGGAGCATGCTTAAGACCATATAGACTTCTTAGCAATTTGCATACTCGATTTGTTCCGTCATTGAAACCTTCTGGTTATTTCATATAAATGGTTTCATTTAAATTTCCATATAAAAATGCTGTTTTTATGTCAAATTGTCCAAGAATTAAATTGTCACGAGCAGCTATATTTAACATTGTTCTAATAGTGTCAAAACGTACTACTGGACTAAATGTTTCTTTGTAATCTAATCCTTCTCTTTGGGAATATCCTATTATAACTATAATCGTGCCTTGAAACGTAAATTATTATCTGTATCAAATTTTTTTGTAAATACCCAGCGACTATCAATAATATTTTGATTTTCTGGCTTGTCTACTAGTATCCATGTTTTGTTTCCATGTAAAGAATTAATTTCATCTGCCATTGCTCCCATCCAGTTTTTACTTTCCTTTGATTTTATTGCTTTACTGTAAGTTAGAAGAACTGCTTTGGCTAAAAATGTAACTGGACAACCGTAAAATTCCGTCGGCCTAATACTATTCCTATCTCGTCATTGTCGTTTATTTAAATTTTCTTCGAATTGTTTTCCATCTGCATTTTCTCGTTCATTCTGAATATCAGAATGTATATTATTGTCATCAATTAAATTATTTGTAATATCTTTTTTGTTCTTTGATACATTTAAAATAACAGAATTGGCTATTACTCTCTCTGGTTTGAATAGTACATCTCTGCTTAATATTATTTTTCGTGTACTTGGTATATAAATCCTATAGCCTTGATTATTATCTAAGTATAAACCAACCAAATATCCAGGTATAGCTTTCTTATCTAATTTTCTCCTTTTCTCCGATGGTATGTGTACAAAACATTCAGTGCCAAAAATTTTGAGGTTTTTAATACTCGATGATTTTCCATACCATAATTCAAATGGAGACTTATTTTCCACCTTAGTCGGTCATGTTCTGTTCAATACATACACGGCTGTACTCATTGCTTCAGCCCAGAAAAATCTTGGTAATTCCTATTGTGAGATATGCAATTAGAATTTTAGGTGAAAATTATAATGGGTTATAATAGTTCTTATTCAATTTGTTTAAACGAATAGTTTGCACCTTTTTTATTATATGAAATGAATAAATAATACGAATTTGTTGGGTTTTTTTTTTTACTTTTCATCACTTAGTGATAAGAAAGTATTGCTTTCGTACGATTTGAAAACGCCAAAATAACGCTTGTAATCGCATTTTTCAACAATAATAATTGGAATGACGGATAAAAAAACTTAATATTAATGTTCAATGAATTGCCTCATTGTATAATATGAAAAAAAAATTCATGTTTTTGAAGGTCACGTACATGAAAAACGTGTTTTTTCGATGCCTGATGGACGAATATTTTATATATATAGTGGGAGTATCTTGAAAACTGCTGGACCAAATAAATCGAAAATTTATAGGGAGTTGATTATTATCGAGCTAACAATAAATTCTTATGTTGAATTTTGTTTCGACTTTCCGTTCGCCGTAAAAAACAAATATACACGTTTTCGAAAAAAATATGTATATTTTATATAATTTGTGACGAAAAATAAAGAAGCCACATGATCTCAGGAGTGGCTGGACCAAAAGATCTGAAATTTTGTACATAGCATTTGGATACCGGGGGGGTTATAAATGGTGACGTCATAATTCGATATGACTTCCGGTTTGACCGGAAATAACAAATACGTGTTTTTCGTCGCAGTAACAAATGCAATAACATAGAAGCCACGTGATTTCAGGAGTGACTTGATAAAAAAGTCTGACATTTTGGACATAGCATAAGAATGTTCGGCGGATCATAAGTTGCTATGGCTCATTTCAATCGGATGTTTATATCGTGAAAAAATGACATTTATATATATTGTGGGAAAATTACATATAAAAGTACGTATATTGCATTCGTCAGGTGTACAAAATGTCAAGTAAGGAGTTGTTTATTTCATTTGTTTATTAATAAAATAAAAGTACAAATAATTAAGAAATTGAAGTTATACATTGAACGATGGATGAATAATTGTACAGATGAAATGAATTGCTTTAATTAATTACATCTATATCAACTGGAAAACATGAAGGAGGAATTGTTCATTTCATTTGTCTATTAATGAAATAAAAGTACAAATAATTGAGAAAATAAATTTATGCATTTACCCAGTCAGCGTGGAATGTTGCAGGAATGTTGCAGCAATGTTCCGAACCTTGCACAACATTCCGAATGTTGCTGGAGCATTGCAGCGGTAACATTACTATATGTGAATGTTGCTGGAACATTGCAGCGGCAACATTGCGGACTATGTTCCTTTCCTAATTAAATAATCACTTATTAAGTGATGCAATTGCATCGAGTTCTTTCAACTATATATATATATATTGTGAGATGCGCCCTGCCGATTCGTCAAAAACAGGGACGCACTCAGAAATTACCTTAGTTTGGTGTTGGTTTGTCCTCATAAAAGGGATGCCACCCCGATGACCTGAAACGATCTAAGATTTCGGGGGAATCTACTTACTAATTTAAATAATTGAACCCGCGTTAAATACGTAATGAGATATATTATAAATATATTTATTGTCTAAAAAGAATCCAAACGAAGAAAATAAATGCGCCTTTTATGGCAAATAATAATGAAAAAGTTTAAATATTAATAATACTTCGGTCGCAGGAATGACGGGTCTACAACGATGCGATAACTTATAACAATTATTGAAAATATGATTCTTATTATTTTTTTTTAGTTTAATTATAACCGGATAATCTTTATCTTATATTATATTGTCGCGTCGCGCTGTGGACTTGTTCGATCAAATAGTAACTGTTTCGTCGCTGACCACTCATGCCAGCACTCCCTGGACTACATTATTTTTCTTTATTAATCAACGCGCACACTTGACGCGCATGATACAGTTTTTCGGGGATCTGCCCGCTGCCCCGTCTACGTCTCACCATCAAGTGCTCAACAAAGGACTTTCATCTTCGCTCGCTTGTAAAAGTGCACGTGTCGTTTATATTACGGATCGTTTTCCCACGTTATTAATTAAAATCATTGTAATACTCATCAATATATTACTCATCAATCCAATAAGCGCAAATCAAACATAAATAGTGATATCAAAATCAAGTGATCGATCAATCAATAATTTAAGTGTACTGTGTGTTGTATGCAGTGACTGAATAACACGAGGTATTGTCTCGTGGGTGTGCAATCATATATTCATTCTTAAGGGCCGGCAAAACTGAATTGTAGGGGGCGCTTTTTCGATGCTTTTACATTGCATTTTTTTGACTCAAATAACGACTACACCAGAATATAAATTGCATAATTTTTCTATTGAGATTATAGATAAAAATATTCTATGTGGCGCTAAGATTTCCAAATTTCGATTAAATCAATAATAAGCATTTTATTGATGTAAATAATTGAGGAGATTCATCATTTGAATTGCGCGGGTCAGCATTTCATGAAAGAAAGCAAATTGAAGCGAATACAGGGGTTTTTTGCAAATTCTAAAATCATAGCGCCACAGTATTTCTGATCCTGAATCTGAAAATCATAAGATTATTGCACAATTCTTTATAAATAATGCGTTATTTGAGTCAAAAGATTTGTGTCATTTCGCCACCGTTTTTAGTTCTTTTTCCCCCATTAGATGCCACTACCATGATGCTGTTACGTCCTGGAGTGCGCGATTTCGTCGAGAGAGGCTTACCTTGTTGACTTACGTTGTTCGTGGTCGGCCGCCTCTGCTCCAGATTGGTTGAGAGCCAATCTCTGCGATGCTCCAGCGTAATTGATGCCAACCTCACTATAATAATTTATTTTATAGGGATTTGTTCGTTTCTAGAGATGTAGATTCGAAACGGAAACTAGTGGAATTGTGAAGATGTTCGGATTGGCGGTAAATGAATAATGTTTGTGAACACGATTTAAATTTAAATTACTTATTTATTTAATTATTTGCACTTCACAAAATTGTTCAATGGCTTACTTATTTAATAATAATATCGATGATGAGTTGACAAATAAATTTATTAACTTGATTACTGTTAGTTATTCTATCCTTATTTAATTTTAAACGAGAACTCCGACTTGTTTAATTATTTCTTATATCTTTATTAGACATTAATTTTTCTCGCGAACGTCGCGGATAATTATCGCTCTCGAGTATAATCTGAGTAGGAACTGTACTCTACTCGATTTAAACTCGGCACTATGCGACTTTATTAATTAGTTAAAAACTTGTGTATCAAACAATTACTTTTCAGAAGATACTTGATCAGAGAACTGTCAGTTGAAAATTGTAATAGATCTGTTCGAGATTGATCTGGTCGGAGAACTTCTCATTTTCGGTCTAGTCGGAGAACTGACTTTTCAGAGTTAATTTGGGTTTTTATAAGTTTTAATTAGGGGAGGGTTTTTCACCTCCTGATTCAAAAAAATAAGTTGCTATTGGTTATTATTTTACATGTAGGTTGGTCCTTCGTCTTACAGCTATTTTCGTCTCTGTGATTGGTTGGGTACGACCCCCAGCATTTTGATGCATTAACTTTTCTAAGAACTGTGATACAATTTCCTTTATGCGATAATGAATTGAACGATATTGTAAACTTATTTACTCAGGTGTTATATATTTTTATCAACTACGGAAATGCACTATTGATTTTAGAAATTCCATTTTCTTCATATGTGTTTTACTATTTATTTTGGATTTATTCATTTCTCAGAAATTCTATTTATTGATTTTTTTATAAGACGCGTTTTCTTGCGTAATCATTTTATTTGAGGACTTTATCTAGTTTTCTTTTGCTTTTCGAATTGCGTGAGAAAATGATTGTTTTATTTACATAGGTTTATTTGTCTATTGGATAGCGAAGGAGTTTGTCGAGCTATTTTGTCAAACGTATCTAATGCATGCGTTATCGTTTTTTGTTGAAAATACATTTTTATATTTTTGATATTATATTTCTTTTGATTTTAATGTTATAAATTTATTTCTTTTTATATTGCAATTATGGTGAAAGTTAATTTTCTGGTAACTGTAGAGTTCTGTTTTATCAGTGATAGTTCTCGTTATTGTAACTTATACATATATGTGTATCTTATATGAATATAAGTGTAATATTTATTTCTTAAAACTTAATTTCTTATTATCTAATTATTCTATGCTTAACGTATATAGTAATATATATATATATGTATATATCCCTACGTTGGGGATATAACAATGCCTTGAGCTCGGCCCAGTAACCAACAACGTCTCATGGAGCCCCAGTGTCATCGCATGCGTATTATGCGCATGTGGGGAGACTCTCAGCTGCGACATCAGATTCTAACCGTAAAGCAGAGAAAAGTACCAGATTTACTCACACAAAGCAAGCGTGACGCTGTGTGAGCCGGACTATTCGGCAATGATACAGCGACACTCGAAAGAGTATTTTTCTTTCTTTGCATCCTAATGTGCACAATAACTATTGAGAATAATTAGCGATGAAATAAATAAATTCCTCACTTTTAGTTATCTCTGAAAATACAATGATTTCAGAGTTCAATAGGAAGTGGCTAAAGTAAATAAATGTTTTTTCAAACAAAATTCATTTATAAGCTACCTCTTGATTATATTTAAATAATATTCAAAACGGTATTCAACAAATAATTCTATATGTAAATTGTATATAATCAAATTCGTCAACAATAATTATTATTATTTATACCAATTGTAATTTTTATATGTTTCTGTCTTCAATTATTCCTATTTCAATCGAAAACTTTGGTTCCTCTCCCGCTTTTATAGGCTCCTCCCACTTGTATTTGCTTTCATGGGTAATCGTTCCAATTGAAAAAAAAGTGTTACTCTCCATTCAATACAAAATATGTATACATTATCTCTGTTACACATAATTATATACTTATTCAAGTATGCAGTTCAATGTGTGAATTTACATTACTTTGTGTACAAACATTTTATAATTTTTTAATGAAAGGATCGAACATTAGAATTATTATTGTGTAATAATGAATTTACATTATATAATGGTGTATTAATGAGATAAAAAATCATCAATTATGATTTATTTTTCATTTGTTCATTAAAAATAGAACATATATGTATTGTTACGTCCTGGATGTATTTTTTGGACTTTATAACAAGCTTCAAAATTTTTATTAAAGGTAAGGGATCGTTGTCGCCGCCACTATGCGTGGCTGAAATGTATAGGATGGTAGAGATGAATTAATGTTTATTGTTTGAAAAGATATGAAGACACCAATATATTTAACTTGTAATTTATTTGTTTAAGACAACTTGAATATTTACGATTATAATATTGGTTTATTGATTAATTAATAGAGTCTTGAACAGTTCTTATTTATGATTCACTTCGTTCACAACTTTGCACTTATTAACTCACTCGCACGATCTTATTCTTAATTTAAATCTATTTGACAAATTGTAACTGATCAGCTTTTGAGCTTATTTATTTTATCGACTGAAAACATTAGCGATTATTGATTTTTTCACAAAGATTTATTAAGAGAATGCTTTTTGAGTTTGGAATCGTGACTGGTCAAATAAGATGTTGACGAGCTGAAGCGAAAATCAAGACTGGCTAAACGTAAAATTATAAGTATGGAAAGAAGATGGGAAAATTTATAAGGTAAGTTGATGCGTCTTTACAGTAAACGTCTTACTCAGCATTTTGGTTGCAGCATTCATATAGTGAGAGCGCGCAAAATGCACGTTGACGTAGTGAAGTAAGATGTAATGCTGACAAAGGACTTAGGTTTCCAGTGGGAAGAAGGATAGAGGTGTTTCCCACGGGAAATAAGAATTTTGACTTATTAGCTATTAAGAAATGATAATAATTATAATTACAATCAAATTATTAATAACATATTCTGAGGTGCGATTGCAGAGCGACGAATTATAAATGAATGATTGGAATTACGGGGGGGGAAGCGGGAAGGTCGCATGCGACCTAACAGTATATAACATTTAAATGTATTGCCTCTTTTCAATATTTATTTACATTTGTATGAGTAACAATTAACCAATTTATTTTCTCATTATATATCTCAATTTTGCAAATCATATATGCGCTTATGTAAATACATAATTTTCAACTTGCTCAAATGCTAGAATGATAATGGGATATCAATAAAATAAAAAAAAAGTATATATTTGATCATAAATTTCTAAAAGTCGTTTGTGTTATATAATTGTTGCATATATATCTTTACAATGCAGCGTGTAATATCTACACAAAGCGAGTCTCGCATATATAGTTCATGCGTGGGTCAATTTATAAGAAAGTATAGGTGAAGTTCAGGAAGTACATGTATGTAGTATGGTATTTGATTGCGCGTATGGCCGGGTACACACTAGGCGAACGAAGGCGAACGAACAGTGGCGAACGCATTCCTTCGGCTACTTTCGGCTAGTGTGGACATCCCGACAAACATCGACGAACATTTTTGTTCGCGTTCGCTTGGGTTCGCTCGCCAGGCGGTACATCAAAAGAAAATTCGGCCGAATTCGTTCGGTCTATTTTCTAGTGTGGACGGATTTACTGATCAGTACAAATTTACATCATGCGGAGATACATTAACTGATTATTTTCAATTGTGATTTGAATCATGGACTGAAGTCACTCTATTTATTTAAATTATATCGATTCATATCGAGAATATGGATGTTACACAATTTTCTACAACAGCCGAACATCGACGAAGGAATTCGTTCGCCTTCGTTTATATCTCGCAATATATCTATAGTTAGTGAAAATAAAAAATTCATTAGAATCACAATCAAAATGTTTATATATAATATATTTTGTATGAATAAAAAATCTATTACTCATTGATATTTATTGTATTTATTATCATTTATTGTGATATCCGGTTGTTTTCATTTGTCCTTGTACATTCACAACATTTTTGAATGTGCGTTATTATAAACTACATACAATTCCAAGTGTATATGAGATTTCGTTCCTTTGTTTTTTTGGATTCATTCCTCATGTTTTAGTGTAGCAGGGTATAAACAAATGGCTCCGTCTAACGAGTGGTAGAAAATGTACATAACGTGTCACTTTTTTAGTATGTTTCAAGCATAGGAGCACACTACATTGCGCACAAGTTATTTTATAATTTTACGTGAAATATTGTATTGTTTTATATGATCATATTTATATTTGAGAGTGATTGATAGAAATTATAATTATAAATGTGCGTGATAGTATTTTAATAGTAAAAATAAATATTGATGTGAATTGTTAAAATAAAAAATATTTTTCACTGAAAAAAGCTGCTGCACATCTTTTGTTTGCATTAACGCAGCTATTTTTTGTAAAGTTTTGTTTTGTTGAAAAAGTGCATTTATAGAAGGTTATATATTGTAAATTTATATTTGTTTCGTAATGTGCTTGAAAATGAATCGGGTACGTCCTACTTGGAATTCCAATAGCAAAAAAGTTCGTGTAGCTGCTCGGAGATATAGCAGAAAGGGTAAAAAAAATATCGCAAGGTAATTCATTCATATTTATATATATATATATATATATATATTAGGGTGCTTTTTTTGAAGCGACTATTTTTTTTTCTTTGCTTAACAGACGGAATATCACTCTATACATGGAAAAAGAAATTCCCTCCAAAGATGAGTTCTTAATTTTAATATTTAGTACTCTCACCATCTATTTGAAATTTTCCCATTTGATTAACACGTAAATGTCGATTTTTTTTTTTTATTGATCTATAGCTTCACGGCATTTCATGCTATTTAATTGGTTCCCAACAGAAATTGTACAGAAATGTACAATCTTTCATTATGTTTATAGCACAATTATGTACAGTGAAATACCCTACCAGTAAAAAATGTTTAAGCCGATCTTGCTCGAATTTCATGGTTTTTTCGATTTTTCTCGAAAACTATCAATTTTGCGACAAAAGTATATGGGACCTTTTTTGTAAGAAATTCGATTTTCTATAAAATATTATTCCTGATAAAAAACTGTAGAGCTGATATTTTTCGAGAAAAATTCAATTAAACACGTGGAAATTTGAAATTTCCCTGTTTAATCTAGATTTTAGTGCTTTTCTTAATCATAATAATGAAAATAATTATATATTTTCGCGCAGACACTGCGTGATTACCAATTGAGATTAAACTTTCTTTTATTTTTATTTCAAAACATTTATATATAGATATATTTTGATATTTGTGTTATAGGGGACAAATATATATATTAGGGTGTTTCACATTTAGGCGATATTTTTTTTTTTTCCGAGCACATTGAAAATCTGATTATTTATGGAAAAAAAAAAAATATTCCCGTTCGAAAAAAAATTCTAAGTTAATTAGAGGCTTGGCTGTATCAAAAATTCGATTTCCCGTATGATTAACACGGGTTAGATTGTTTTTTCGACTTCAACTCGATTTTTTCATGACAAAAAAATTTTTCTTGAAAAAATGAATTCATAGCTTTTATAGAGCATTAAATTTGCGACAAAAAAGTTGTCCACCGCAAACGCTCTCCGAGTTGCAGTTTTCGAGTTATAGAGCTGAAAAGCTGAAAATTGAGCATAATTGATAACAAATTTTCTTTAAATCGGAATTTATTGATCTGACATTAATTATTATCTTACAATAAACTCTATAAAGCTTCTATATTATCAATTAAGCATTATAGCTTTAATAGTAAGATAATAATTAATGTTAAATCAATAAATTCCAGTTTAAAAAAAAATTTATTGTCAATTATAATCAACTTTTACCTTTTCCAGCTCTACAACTCGAAAACTGTTGATCAGAGAGCGTTTGCGGTAGAGAACTTTTTGTAGCAAATGTAATGTCCTACAAAAGCTATATATTTATATTTTTCAAAAAAAAATTTTTGATTGCCGAAAAATCGAGATGAAGTCGAAAAAAAAAATTTCTTGTGTTATTTATATGAGAAATCGAATTTTTGAATGAGTGAAGCCTCTAATTAACTCAGAACTTTTTTTCAAACAGAAATATGTTTTTTTTTTTTATAAATTATCAGATTTTTAGATATTACAGATTAAAAAAAAGACAATAATGTAAATGTGAGCTGAAATGGTGAAAGTTGATTATAATTAATAACAAATATTCTTTATAGTGGAATTTATTGATCTGACATCAATTATTATTTTATGATAAACAAATGAATCTCTTACATTGTTGAATTTAGGAACTACTGTTCATAATTAAGAAATAAATATAAGTATCAATCAATAATTATTACAAAATCATAATACAAACTGAATTCAAATCCAAATTTTCACGTACATTTGATTTTTTTAAATTTTCCTACTTATATTTGATACCACAGTATTTTTCATTGAACCCATGATATATAAGTGTAGATTGACCTCATTGTTTATTATTGAATGAATGGAAAAATTTATTTCTAGTAAATATTGTGATTTATTAATAAAAATTCTTATTTATGCCTGAAATATGAACGGTGGTTCCTAAATTCAACAATGTAAGAGATTCATTTGTTTATCATAAAATAATAATTGATGTCAGATCAATAAATTCCACTATAAAGAATATTTTGTTATTAATTATAATCAACTTTCACCATTTCAGCTCACATTTACATTATTGTCTTTTTTTTAATCTGTAATATCTAAAAATCTGATAATTTATAAAAAAAAAAAACATATTTCTGTTTGAAAAAAAGTTCTGAGTTAATTAGAGGCTTCACTCATTCAAAAATTCGATTTCTCATATAAATAACACAAGAAATTTTTTTTTTCGACTTCATCTCGATTTTTCGGCAATCAAAAATTTTTTTTTGAAAAATATAAATATATAGCTTTTGTAGGACATTACATTTGCTACAAAAAGTTCTCTACCGCAAACGCTCTCTGATCAACAGTTTTCGAGTTGTAGAGCTGGAAAAGGTAAAAGTTGATTATAATTGACAATAAATATTTTTTTAAACTGGAATTTATTGATTTAACATTAATTATTATCTTACTATTAAAGCTATAATGCTTAATTGATAATATAGAAGCTTTATAGAGTTTATTGTAAGATAATAATTAATGTCAGATCAATAAATTCCGATTTAAAGAAAATTTGTTATCAATTATGCTCAATTTTCAGCTTTTCAGCTCTATAACTCGAAAACTGCAACTCGGAGAGCGTTTGCGGTGGACAACTTTTTTGTCGCAAATTTAATGCTCTATAAAAGCTATGAATTCATTTTTTCAAGAAAAATTTTTTTGTCATGAAAAAATCGAGTTGAAGTCGAAAAAACAATCTAACCCGTGTTAATCATACGGGAAATCGAATTTTTGATACAGCCAAGCCTCTAATTAACTTAGAATTTTTTTTCGAACGGGAATATTTTTTTTTTTTCCATAAATAATCAGATTTTCAATGTGCTCGGAAAAAAAAAAAATATCGCCTAAATGTGAAACACCCTAATATATATATTGTCCCCTATAACACAAATATCAAAATATATCTATATATAAATGTTTTGAAATAAAAATAAAAGAAAGTTTAATCTCAATTGGTAATCACGCAGTGTCTGCGCGAAAATATATAATTATTTTCATTATTATGATTAAGAAAAGCACTAAAATCTAGATTAAACAGGGAAATTTCAAATTTCCACGTGTTTAATTGAATTTTCCTCGAAAAATATCAGCTCTACAGTTTTTTATCAGGAATAATATTTTATAGAAAATCGAATTTCTTACAAAAAAGGTCCCATATACTTTTGTCGCAAAATTGATAGTTTTCGAGAAAAATCGAAAAAAACCATGAAATTCGAGCAAGATCGGCTTAAACCATTTTTTACTGGTAGGGTATTTCACTGTACATAATTGTGCTATAAACATAATGAAAGATTGTACATTTCTGTACAATTTCTGTTGGGAACCAATTAAATAGCATGAAATGCCGTGAAGCTATAGATCAATAAAAAAAAAAAATCGACATTTACGTGTTAATCAAAATGGGAAAATTTCAAATAGATGGTGAGAGTACTAAATATTAAAATTAAGAACTCACTCTTTGGAGGGAATTTCTTTTTCATGTATAGAGTGATATTCCGTCTGTTAAGCAAAGAAAAAAAAATAGTCGCTTCAAAAAAAGCACCCTAATATATATATATATATATATTAGGGTGAGGGTCAAATAAATTTTTTATTATTTTGATTAAAAATGAGGCGTCATTATATTAGAATGCTACATGTAGCAAACGGCGGTTCATTCCGGGTAAATATTGTGCTTGATAAAAATTCGATGCATTCAGTGAGAGGCCATTCGGACGGACATTCTTACATGCTAGGTATTTGTTGAAGTTCCATCTTCCATGTAGTACAAGTCTCAAGTAAAATGGATTCCCCTCAGTGTGAGTGAGAACGTATATCGCGGC